>VYZW01061448.1:1404-82529 GCA_013401315.1 Balaeniceps rex | reverse complement strand
GCATCCAACTGGACCCTGACTGAGAAAAGTAAGGAAGAGTCAATGACATGAGACAGTACCGGTGGCGCTGGAGTGTGATCCACAGCCAACACTCATGTTACAATAACTACAGCAAGAATAAAAAATACATGTGATTGCTTGTGGCTACTCCAGATAAAAATAATGCATTCTCAAGAATGCAAAGACACTTCAAGAGCTTTATTCCATTTTGGTTAACGCATATTAAATTATACTTATGGGGTCCTGATCCTATGAAGAGATTTCTTGAGAAGTGTTACGCATATCTGATGCTTATCAAGACTGCTTAGCAATAATCAAGGGATCTTTGGTACTCTGTACAGTTGACCTTGGAATAGCTGTTCTGCCAGTGGTGCTGTTGATCTAAACTCCTACTCCCATCCTTCTTGAGTGAAGAACCTTCCACAAGAGGGTTTGAGAAAGCAATACTTGCTAAGTAGATATTGTAAGGATGCTACTGTTCAGTTGTGTAGTGGCACGCTGCACCTATGTACTGGTACTCTGCACCTATGTACCGGTACTCTGCACCTGTATACCGGTACTCTGCATATCATATAGAGAAACTGGAAGCATTGGGAAGCTGAGATCCACTGAAACCTGCCATTAGTGAAAAATCACGCACTGTGGGTTTGGAAACCTTTGTCTTTAACTTGGTTACTCTTGTAGATGTCAAAAGAAACCTATTCAGACAACGCTTGACCTTATGGAAAATATCCAAGATTACTTTTTTAAACTGTTAGCTAAAAGCAGTGGCTTTTAAAAAAGGAAGGCAAAGAATCTCTTCCTTTAACTATGCTCCCACTAGTAAAACCAACTTATTCACTAGATGTCTAAGTCTAATTTTCAGAAGTTGGGTACACACTTAGACATGGAAGACAGGTGATTATGGAAAGGCCTGCCAAGACATTTTCCATGTGGAGGCAGATTGGGGCGTAAAATAATTACAGAAAGCATATGAGGCAGAAATAAGAGAAAAATTTGATAGGTCTTACACTGTTAGTGCTTTTAAATACAAAAAGATACCTCCAAAATCTAAGAAAGATGGACTTCCCTATTCAATAGGACTCAATTACCAGATAGTCCTAGAGAAATAATCTATAAGTCACTGAGAAAAAGTTTCCTTTTTTCCCCCAAGCAAAATGACCACTTTTTGGAAGTACCTTTTATTCCTGGCAAGTTGGCAGAAACTTTACAGGGAATTGATAAGAGAATGGCAATGCTGTCTGGTACTCTTGGCGAGCAGTGGTGATGCCTGCCTGGCTGAGTGCAGCCACTGAAGCCTGTTAGTGCCACATGAATAAATGCAAAGCCAGAGCCCTGTCCTTGCAGGGAGCATGAGGCCGTGTTGCTCTGGAGAAAGCCCTAGAGACGATCTTGGAATGTTTCTTGTGAAATTAAATGTAGGTTTGAATTCCTGCTTCTGTTAAAGTGATACTCTATTCCCCTACATTTCACGGAATTTTTTATGTATTACTAATCTTAGTTGATCCCATTATTGGATAATAAATGCAGATGGTGGAAACTTGCCAGAAGCTGGATTTTCAAAAACATCATCACATGCTGGGGTTTTCAGTTTTGTCCCTAATGACACTGGCCAGAAAGCTGCGGCCTTCGCAGGAGCAAAGACTTGGCCATGCACTTTTACAATAGCAGGTGTGCATTTGCTTTTTTTTAGACCTCTAGTGGTCTGTTTGGAAGAAATCAGTAAAGGTTAGAGGATACAAGTTTTTCTTGGAATACAAAAATGAAAATACTCAAAGGCAACGTAGAGCATAAATTCTTACAATTTTCTGTGTATCTGAGGTGATTCAGTATACTCATTGCACAATGGCAGCAACACAGGTAAGACTGTAAGCTGGTTAAAATACATTTAGACGTTCTCTATTACATCTTTTAGATGCTGTCTATTACTTCTTAAAAAACAATCACAGGAAAACTAACAGTTTAGCTGGAAATGGATAGAGGTAACTCAGAACAAATGTTTCTTCTTCCAGAATTACTCTCCTGCCACTGTTGTTTAGGAATAGTTGCAGAACAGCTGTTCTATGATAACACCCCTTGGAGATGAACCCACCAGTAGACAGATTAATATTTTCTTTCAATTTTCATATCATTAGCTAAAACAGAGGGAATATCATACAGCTCCTTATCATATCTGTGAGTCACCCATCAAAATCAAGATCTCAAAATGCAAGAGAAGATGCCTGCGGGTTGTGAGAGGTGAGAGCAAGCATTACTAAAGAGAAGTCCTAGAAACTCCATGCTTCACAGTCACAGTGACAAAATTCACATGTGTGCTCCTATATTTCAGTATTTTCAGTTCCAAATTCTACTCAGGAAATGTGCTTTAATTTGTGGGGTTTTTCCTTTTCCTATTGACCAATTGTTACTTTTAACCTGAAATCACTGTTTATATCATTCAGCAGTTTATCACCAAGAACGCCTGTGTGGGAACTGAAGGCGATAAGGAAATTTTCAATACATCACTGTTTTCTATTAGCGAGGTGTGAGCACGTATAGAAGTCACTATCTGTCTCCTATTTAAGTAAGATAAGGGAATTATAAAATGGGGTGTGTTCTACCTATGGTCAATATGTAAAATCCCACCTGAAGGGATAAACACTTGGAAACTGTAAATTAAATGTAAAAACAATGTCTCAAAAACATTCATTCAGGGATTTTATCGTGCATTTGTGTTCCAGAGCAAATCTTGTTTTATTTTCTTTTTTCTATAATACTTGTTAATGGCCATGCCACAGTGAGGTATTCACTTATATCACACTTCTTGGGAACTGTGTTTGGCCAGCTTCTGGTTTTTATACTGGATTAGTGCTTTCAAGGATGTATAGTTGAATGCAAATGTAGGGAGAATCCTAAATCTAATAGAGTGGTTTTGGTCAAACAAGTCCTGAGGGACTGTGCTGAGTTAAGATGAGGGGTCATCTTCGTAACTTCAGTGGAAATAGAGTGGAAAGGGGATGTGCCCTTTGAAAATACTCTTGTTTGAAAACATCCTGTGCTGAGGATAATACAACCGAGGGGAAGGATGGACTTTGTGGGCAGCACTGGCCTGGGAATCAGGATACCTGTCATGAATTTTCACAGCTTTTCCTTTCCCTCACAGATAAAAAGTGCCTAAGTAGTGCTGAACTCAGTAGCCTCAACTCTTCTGTGAATCTATGCGTTGCCTTCCTATTTTTGAGTTCCCTGATAAAATACCAATGCCACTATTATGATCTATGTGTCTCACTTTTTTAGACTGGAAGCTTCTAAACTAGTCTTGCTCTGTGCATGTTACTGTGATAATGTAAGTTTGATCTGCTCTACTTGAACTGATGTAGCTGGGTGCCTGTAAGTGCATCCTTCACGCAAACAGCTGAAAAATGTTATATGCATAGAAACACTGTTGTCTAACCCGAGGCATTTTCCTACCCCCATATTTGGTATGCAAATACGTAGTCTGGCTTTTGGATCTGTTGAATGCCTGGAGCATCTCACCACTCTTTGAAGAGTTGGTTCTGCTTATCTTACTTTCTCGAAACTTCTCAAAACTCTGCTTTTCTCCTGCACACGAGACAAGACTTCTCAATGGCATAATGCAGACCTTCTAGCATGCCAGCCCATCACTAGCTGGGCTTGGAAGACCTTGCCAGTCTTGCTTTGCATTGGTCAAAATTTATCACTGTAACTATGCTTCTTGACAGAGACTATACAGAAGTCATGTTTCCTGGGACACAAGACAACCAGGAGATTTTTTTCTGGCTTGGAGATCTTGACTCTGCTTCGCTGATCAGCCCCGTGTTGAAGAAGCCCTGTTGTCCTGCTGCTTTTCAGGGTTCCTCTCACAGCTCCCTCTGTTTCCAGTGTGAGCCACTATCTTCTGGTACTAAAACAGACAAGTCTCCCTGGGTGAGCTTAGCTCTCTCTGCTCATGTCAGGCAGCCTCCGTTGCTAGCAGCTGTTTTGGTATATGAAGGGACTTAACTGTTGCTTCCACTGAACTGAAAAGAGTAGACTTGGCGAGCTCGTTGGCTTAATGAGGTCTGCAAACTGTCTTTGAATCCAAGACTCCCATGATGGCAATTGTTAGCACTTTTCAACACAGCAGTCTTTATATAGGGTAAAATATTCAAAAGTGCTTAAGTGAAGGTCAATAAGACCTAGCTATGAAAATAAATAAATAAATAAACCCTGGACCCATAATTAACAGATGTTTGTGGTCCCGCAATAAGTGAAACTATTTTAACAGCACTTTGGTAGAAACCAAATGTTGAAGTAACCCTTTGGTTAAAAAGCAGCATAACTGTGTAGCCTGGTGGGAAGGACTCCCTCCCTGAGAATAAGCAACCTCTGGGTTCAGGGAACATCTAATTACACAGGCAAACTGAAATACAGCCAAAAGGAGGGTGCTTGGAAGCGCTTCCACCCCCAGCGCTGTACCTTGGGGGAGCATCTCACCTGCGGCAGGTTAACCCGCTCCTTTGGAGGCAGCTGCTTCAAGCTCTGGCACCTCACTTCATTTCCCCACGTGTTGCTTCCACATTTGGGACAGCACAAAACAGGCAGCATGGAGAAAAGCTGCCCAGCTGGAGGGCTGCATGGAAAGTCATAGTCTGCTTGTCCCTCTTAACCTAAGGGATAGTGACTGGCATCCCCAGGGAGGAGAGACAGCGGCTTCAAACACCTCAGGAAGCCAAACGATTTATCTTTCGCATCCAGGCTACTGAATGAAAAGGGGGAGAACACCACTTCTTGCTTTGTGAAATCTAGCCTTTTCATTTCCTTTGCTTTTACTACATGTGTCCAAAAATGAAGTGTTTCATTTTGGGAGTCAGAAGGAGCTTTTCAATGCAAAATGACATTTTCTCTTTTTTCATTTCATGTAAAAAAGCAGGGGGGGGAGAGGAGTTACATCAGTCTAATCCAAGTTTCCAAAATATTTCCAATTCAGCAGTCACCCTGAAAATAAATGCAATTATTCATGCAGCCCTACTCACTTTGCACACAGTAGCAGTGAGATGATACACAAATACATATATTTCATTTTAAGGCGTTCATTTACACAGTGAAGTAGCAAGACTAAGCATGGGAATATATGTTTCAAATTCAGGGCCTGGATTTGTGAGCACATATGACAGACATAGATGATAGAAATTGAGTACAAATCCCACTTAGATTTGAGTTCCTCCTGCTGTTAAAGCCTGCAGCTTGTGCAGCGTATCTGATTGTTGCTTTAACAGTAACAACCCTGTGTGGGTTGGAATGAAAGCTTTCCACAATAAACCTCAGCTCTACTGACCTGACTAGCTTTGACCCAAGTATTAGACTGCTTTCTACTGCAGGCTGTGGAGGTGTGGTGTAAGATGAGAGAAGCATCTGTCCCTAGGTTGAACAAATGAAACCAAATTTATGGCAACAAAAACTGTAGAGGCTAACTGGCCACCTCCTTCATCCTTCTAAACATAAATGAAAATCACATGTAAAATATTATTAATAAAACAACTGGCACCTTTGGTTATTTTAAGCCTCGACTCTGCCAAATGCAAATACAATAAATAATTTTAGAGAGAGAACTGGGTAGGCTAGTCCAAAATCTGTTTTTGTATTTTTTTTATAGAGATGCCAAGACTGTTTGATCAGCATGGGAGAGCAATTTGTTGACTCACGAACCTAGCTCTCTCTGATTACTGCTTACATAGCACTTTGGAAAGGTTGGCCAAATACCTTCAAGTCAAGTACCTTGTTATTATGAACACGAGTGCCAATAACAAAGAAAAAATAGTCTACATGTCACTGAATAATAAATCATGGAGGCAAATAAATGGTTTTTCTAAGAAATGCTCTATTTACATTTCGTCACGTGACATGGCTTTGCTTATGCTCGTGGATGTGATAACACTTCAAAGAATATTCCCTTTTCAGCGCAGCATCTTGGCATCAATCATCTTAGTGCAACTGCATATTCTGGGATCTGTTTGCAATCAGGCAAATGAAGCAGCAAGGGAGATTTAGTCGTAAGACCAATTTTTAGTTTAAGTGATGAAACTGTATAGGTAAACATAGCTGGCCTTATTCAGCGGTCATAAACTACCTCCCTCACATGAGCCTTTGGCATAATTACTCACGCAGAACAGGTATTCATCCTCTCTAAGCACCACATGAATGAGGCCATGGTAAAGTTATGCAAAGGGAATATGTATCCAATCTGATAAGAAGTCCCTAATAATTGCTGGTATTTTCCATAATATTAGTTTAGGGCTAGAGCCACAAAAAAGCTTTAGGCACGTAAGCTCTGCCTAACTGCCTCTGTAGGCATTTGTGGCCAATATTTAGATCCTTAAAACCCCTGTTCAGCTACTGCCTAACCCTGGAGGCGTCTGAAGTCTGCAAGTACCTACGTTCCTGCCAGTAAAATTCCTGAGGTGCCCCAAGGTCTGCTCCTGGGCATGCCTGGGACTGCCTCTGGTTTGTCTGTCTTCTTTGTTTTTCCCCTTCCCTTCCTGAGCTCAGTAAGCAGCCACCCAGGTCATGTGTAACCCCTGATGGCATCCATAAATAAGAACTCTGACAGACGTCCTTTGAGAAGCCCCAATTGTCCCCTGACCACAAAAAAAAAGTAGCACAGCTGGTGGAAATAGTGGTTTCACCTCAGTCTAACCCCTCCATGGTGGCAGGAGACCCGACTTCAGGTCCTCCCTCTACTAGAGGGGGGACATCCCCCCTCATTGCTGTGCTCCAAGCAGAAGACAAGGATGGTTATCTAGTCTAGGGCATCAAGATGGCTTCCCCAGCCAAAGTTGATGCTCTGTTGCAGGGTGTAGACCTGCCTCTCTTAGCTGGGCAAGGGGACATCTCCAGAGCTCTGCCCCAGCTGGCAAGCATCCCTGTGCCCTGCTGCCCAGCCAGCTGTGCCATTTGCCTGCCCCGGGGAACACCCTGGGGTGTCAGGCTCAGTGCCAGCTTCAGCAGGGAGGTCTTGGGAGTACTGCAGCCTCACCTGCCTCCAGCCTGGCGATCTGGGCATTTGGCAGGAGGCTCGGGCTGCACTTCCAGGGGCAGCCAAACCAGCACGATCCCTCCCTGCTGCTCCCTCACCCCATGCCCCTTGGTCACAAGCCCTGCCCTCCTTGTGGCAGTTCTGGCATTGCTGGCCTCTGCTGAGGCAATTCAACTTCCTAAAATGCCAGAAAGATTTTTTTTTTCCCCCTCTTGGCAGGTATAGCTTTCCGCAGGTTTAGTGAGTTATGCCATCCTGAGAAGGGATCCGGCCATCCCCAGAGCTGGCTAGGAGAAAGCAGCACGAGCAGCCCTGCTGGTGGTGATCAGCTGTTGCCAGCTCCAGCAAAGGCTCTGTTTAGACATCAGAGAAAACCAACTAAAAAAATCTAACTGTTTTTTCTTTCTTTTTCACAGAAGCAGTTCAGTGGCTGATCTGCAAAATCAGCCTGTGGCCATCTTGTACAGGAGCTGATGTTCATGAGAAGGGGCTAACTTAGGTACCCTACACCAAAGGAAGGTGCAGGCTAAGGTGAGACAGCTACTTTGTGGCTAGCAAAGGGAAAAGAGAGGGCGATTTCTTTCAGAAACACACTGCTTTTTCTAGTATCTTTTTAACTGCTTTCAGGTGACTTGTATGAAAGCAGGTGTGGCAACTGTGCTTCAGAGTAAAATGAATCACGTAAATGTGATGGAGGCATTTCCCCCTTCTCGCTTTTCACTCTGTCAGATGAAATCTTGGAGATCAACAACACAGCAAATGCCAAATGTAGCAGGTAAGAGACCCAGCAGAAGGAGAGTGAGACAGAGAGTCACAGCATATCTAGGGCTGTGAGGAAGAAGGAAGAGCCCATGGCCCTTCAGGTGCTTTCTGGATTTAACATCCTACTGCTTTGTGGTATGTGGCCATCTCCATCTTCTCTAGTTAAAAAAGCCAGAGAATCTCACAGAAGTTTTATTTGTGTCCTTTGTGTTGGACTTTTAGGTAGGAGAACTCAGTCTGGACCTTGTCTAGCCTGGTCAGGTATAGCTGGGCACCACCATCTAGCTCAAATGCCTTGCTGACTCAGATGCGGAGCTGAGCTTCACCTTTCTCAAAGCACCAGGACTCTTTGGAGGCATGTTGTCACACACAGGTAGGTGGCTGTACAACTTCAAATCTGTTACTGATCTATCTTTTATCTCAGTGACAAAACAGCAGGAGAAATATTGTCTGTGGTCATCCAGACTTGGATGAATTGTGCACACGTGTGCCTGCCTGTATAGTTCCCAGTTCTTGGATGTATTGCTCAACCATGGTTGCACTGGTAGCAGTAGGAGGTGAATCCACATCTTTCCAACAGATAGCCCAGTATCAAGTATGTAGCAGAGGTGATGTTTGGGCAAGGAACTGGGGCAATAAGATGGCATGGCTGATGAGGTTTAAGTTAGACAGCAGTGCCAAATGCACAGAATGCAAGTGTAAGGAAGGCAGGACTTGCACCTCGCAGCTGCTGGTGGCTCCTTTGTTTAATGCTAACTCAGCTATGTGACATCTCTGATTTGGCCTCAAAAAGAAATATTTCATTCTTATGACTTTTCAGTCTGTGCTCCCCTCGCATAGATATCGCATGTCTTAATAGATGTGCTATTGAATAGCAGGATAATGAACGTAACTCCTTTTCCGTCTCATGTACGCTTACCTTAAGATTTTCTGTCAGTGGTGGATGCTGGACTGCCCCTTCTGCATGTCTGTGAATTCCTACAGCACCTGCAAAGGCAGAGCCCTAACCACCTGGGGGGGCTTCCTGCTGCTTCAGCATTGCAAAGGGTCGTTAATAAGCAGCATGTTATATCCAGTGAGGAAAAAAAAGCAAAATGCTTCACAGCTCAAGTGTCTACTCCTTCCAGCTTCTACAGTATGGTGGGCTTAAAATGTCTGGGATGCTTTGCTTTTTCCATATCTCACCCAATTTCAAGCATGGTATAAACCACGGTTTTTATCAATCAAAGAATTAACTTTAGGGTAAATAGTGTTGTCAGCTTCTGTCTCTTATAACAGTTTGAATTTGAGACATGTATTATAGAAGGTCTTTGGTGTTCCTGCTCTCTCCCCCACTCCCCGCTCTGCTACTCGGTCTGTGAGAAAATGTGTCCTCCTGGTAGTGCCATATTAGAACGGAGGGGTGAGTGTTTCCTGTCTAGTGGAGCTATCATCAAGTTTCAGTCCAAATAAAGCTGAAAGTGTCTGCAGATTGGGAGGCTTTTCTGGTGAGACTTGCTCTGTACATTTGTTTTTACAGTACTATAGTTGCCAATCAAAGAAGCAAGCAAGTCATTGCTTAATCCAATGCAGACTAAACAGCAAGGGGACTGGTTATGGGAATTTGCTTACAAAGAGATTTCCTGTTCTGTTTGGAGGTCAGTCCCAGTAAAAATAAGATAGTGGAGGGATTTACTTGGTCCCTCAACATATAAGTGTGGAAGTGATAATCCCAGTTTAGCATATGAAGAACATGGACAGGAATCTACACAGTGCCCACGGAGAGCAACTTTTTCTCTGTTATGTTGCAGGGGGCGGGTATCCTTTCAAACGGACGGACAATAAATGCCTTAGTTTTGTCTTTGTTGTCTTAGTTTCAGACCATAACAAGGGTGGAGATCCTTGAAAGACAGATTATGGCAGGTTACTCTCTTGCAGTCACATTGGCAAGTTTCTCTCATAGAGGTGAGCTAAACTGTTAGTATGTTTTACAATCTCATTTGCTTTTAGTGGTCCTGAATTTTCATGTAAATGAGGGTGTAGTCACTCAAACAAAAATTCAATCTCTAGGCATAATTTTAGAGATTAGCTAGAACATCTAATTGCTCCATCTGACGCAATCACACTCTTCCAAATGGGTAGAACAGAGCAGGCTTGTCATTTGTGTTGCTTTGGGGAATTCTAGGATATGTTTTCTGTAATCACACGACCGTATTATGATAGATGGTTAGAATGAAGCTGAGGTCAAGAGTCACAAGCATAGGACGCTCCTGGGCAGCAGTGGTCAGTGCGTGAAGAAGCACAGCCTGGGAACATTTTCCATGAGGCAGTGAGAGTTTGCTCCTTCCATTATGCTATGAGGAAGTAGAGCTGGAGCTGCTTTTCCAAAGGGGATTGCAAACGAACACCCTCTTCCTTCCTGCTTCATAATACAAGCCCTGCAAGAATAGCTGCCAAGGATGGTCAGGTTGCATTAATCATTTTTGCTTGGGAATGTCCTCTTGTGAACCAGTGACGATTTTGCATGCAAGTGAGCTGGTGCACTGGGAGGGGCTATTGCTAACGAACAGTGTGGTTAATGAGTGATACAGTTGTTCGGCTTATTACTCATTCATGTGCCTTCCCATTCCCTCTGAGAAAGGGAGCGAAGATGAGCTTTCCCACTGCCCACTCCCGAGTTTGAGTATGCGTGGAAACAGCAAGGGCAAGAGCTGCAGATAAAGGTGAGAGCTGCAGTTCTTGGTGAATGGAGGTGTTGGTACGCGGAGTTACTTCTGTTTATGAGTTAACATAGAAGAAGGAATTAGCAACACTGGTCACTAAAGTCATAGGGGTCACAATTACAGCCACAGCCCCATCATCTCCCTTTTACTCTCTCCTTCCATTTAAGAGCAAATGTGCCAGCAGAGGAGTTGTGAATTACTACAGTTCAGTCCAGTCAGAGTTTAGCTCAGCCTATGTCACAGGTGAACCATTCTTATTAGATGTGCTACAGGCATGAGCAAGACCCCTGCCATTCCCATCTGGTTCTGGCTGCTCTCTGCTCGTCCTCTGTGTTATGAAGCCCCATGCATTTTTCTTGTGCTGAGTAGTGGTTCTTGGCCCTGCTCCCCTATATATCCCTCTCCCAGCAGACGCTCTATCTTCATTCTTAACATGTATCCTAGAGATGTCCTCCTACTTTTCTGGATAACTTTTGGTTGTGAAGCTATCAGATTCATCCTGACACTTGCCAGAGGTTTGTTCCATTAAATGCCTAACTATTTGCTTTCAGAAGCATACAGACACCTGATTTTTATCTCCAATGCATTTCCAGCCTTCACATCCATATATCAACATGGAAATAATAATAAAGTTGAAAATCTGTAGTTTAGTTCTTAAGATACAGACTTTTGATGAACAAATCTAGTTTACTGTGGTAAATGCAGTTGTTGCCTTTTGTGACATTAAAATTCCTTCCATATTTCAAGATACCTTCCATATTTCAAGATTCACCCACTCAGACTTCTTACATAGGCTGGAGTTGGGATCTGCCAAGGTTCTTGTTAGATTCTTCCTTTGGGGTGGGGTGTGTGGAGATTATAGCAGATCATTTCTTTTCCAAAAAATATGTTTGATTCTTTTTTTGCAACCCTGGCCAAAATCTTTGTCTGTACTTGCATGTACACCAAGTTGTCAAGCATGTGAGCTATATATTATTACACTCACAATTTCTGTGAGTCTCCTGGTGTAATATTGTCAAATCATGCGATACTTGTGTTGCATTCGTCTGCACTTCGTATTTATAGTGACATTGATGGCAAAGCCAGACAAGAGCAATGAGAGGAGGCATCCTAGTTTGACAATGGGGTCTGTGATGCTTTTCTTTAATTGGTAAATTGAATCTTGATATAAAACTTTGCTCATATCAATAATCTTTACTTGTATACATTAACTTGGTCAGTAAGTGCTGATTTCTCCAGTTATTTGTTTTACGAAATCTTCCATTTCTTTACTTGGATATGAGATATAGTGCTTCATAGTTCTGGGTATTGTTGTCTAAATCAATCCCTTTTTATGACATTGATCTGTCTGGCATCTCTTGAAAGCATTCTGCAGATTTCATAGTCTCATTCATCCTTACTTTAGGTTTCCTCATCTGAGAACAATTATAGTTTTAGCCAAATACACAATGCTGTCATGTGGAAAGAGCCATGACGTATCAATATTGACTACTGGTGGTGAATCTAACTGTAGTAACTCAGATTTGTTAGTCTTCTCTATTTGAAATTACTGCTTTTATTCTTTGTGCACTAGCTTTTTGCTGTAAGTTTCCGCGGTGCTTCTTGGGCTGGTTGGTATTTTTTTTTTTAAGTGTGAGCTTCAATTTTGCCACATGTCAATTAGAGTAATTTCCCAGTTCCTCTATAAACCTAGTTATCCTGGAAAGCTGATTCAAATTTCCCTCTACAGCACAGGTTGGCTAATCTGGCTGGTAGTGACTCTGCCCAGGGAATTCCACACTCCCTGGTGGATACTGTTGTTTGGGAACATTTCTCTTCCAATTATGAAGCAGAGCACGAGCCCTGGTTCTACCAACCTTCCCAAATTCTGATGGGGGAATAAAGGTTGTGCATGTCTCTGATTTTTTCTCAGTGACTTCCTGTAGGTGGTTACAGAATGTGTTTTTGAACTTGTCAATTTGTTGGTCTCATGGTACAAATGTCATTTTCGGGAACTGTGTTTGATACCTATCTTGGAGCAATTGATTACTGATTTGCTGTTGATCTGAAAGTAGTTTCTTTGCTTTGGAAATTATAAGCAACACTGTTGCTTTGGAGGATAACCAATTATGGCCCCCAAAAGATATTATTTCCAAAAAGAAATGGTTATTTTAGATTTTAATTTTTTTCCTGTAATTTCTGGCTCCTGATACCCAGCTATCCAAAACTGAAGATTTTGAGTGTGCATTAATTTCCTGTCATCACTTATGCTGCTTTTATAACTTAGCAATGCTTCTTATGTTCCAAAAGTACATTTTCATAGTTTGTTACACTACTTGTAAAGAACTTACTAATCATTGCTTTCTGCACTTTTTTTGCTGAGACTTGTTAAATGTACTGGGACAAAATAATTTCCTCAGACTGGCTACCTGATTTTATTTCGGTAGGGTTTTTGGATTTGGATTGATTTTAAAAACAAACAAACAAACAAACAAACAAAACCAAACAAAACAAACAAACAAAAAAAACCCCAAAAAACCCACGTCACCGGTGCTCCTCTGTCACTTTGAAAGGACCTCAGGGTTTCCCCTCTGCCCTCACTGCTGCTACCTTAGTCACTAGCCCACCGAGCCAGGTTACCTTTTTATGTCTCTCTGTCCCCACGAGTCCTGATGGTGCTTGCCAGAGAGGCTGAGGACTGTCTGGGGGTGCTGAGCCTCCACCCAGAATAGCTTGAGGCCCAAGAGTAGGTAAAAATGCCAGTTTCAGTCCAGAGGCAGGGCTGGGACTTCTGCTTAACCCTGGGCTGAGGAATGGAGGCACCACTACGTCTGCCTCTTCCCCAGGTGGGCAAACCCAAAGAGCATGGGAGGCATGTGCCCCCCGGCAGGGCAAGGGGAGGTTTCTGAGGGGACATTTGAGGGTCACTCTGGCTCTTAGCAGAGGCCAGTCCTAGCCAGCTCTTGGAAGCAAAAGCTGGCAGAGGTGCACAACCCTTCCCCAGTATGGTACAGTCTCCCATCTTGCTGCCCAGCACTAGTGCTCTTTGCTGAACCTAGCCCTCCATCTTTACTCTTCCCTTATATGAAAGCCATTAGTGTGCATATTAAATGGGTTGCTTTTCTTTGTTTCTGCCTCACTACACAGTTGAACTTTGTCTTAAGTAAGATACAGTTGTGTGCAAACTAACAATAAAACTGCAACCTCTGTACTCAATTTCTCCCCAAGTGGCACAGTCTCTAGGTCTTTACAGATTTATTCTGCTTTCTTCCATAAAGAACATTTTTACTTTCAACATTTTGTGTACTTGAAGTAGCAAAATATTTCATCGATGTTTGGTAGCAACAGTAGCTATGCAGTCTTTTTAAAAAAACTCTTTTGACAATCTCCATAAGCTTTCTAATATATTTACTTTGAAATTATTTTGGATTCACTATATGTTTGCTATAAATCAAAGCTGATACAAATCATGTGTTGTATTAAGTACTTGATCTCCCCCCAAAAAATTCAGCTACTTTTTACTCAATGGCCTGTCCAAACAATGAATTAGTTTCTTCATTAACTGGATAACAAAGACCAGCCACAACATATGTTTTTTTTCTTTTGAAGTGCTCTCTCAAAAAAACCAGCTTACATTCAGATGTTTACCAGTTTAAAAAAAAGTTTCCTCTGAGTGAGATGTATCTAGGGAGTTTTAAAAGATTTTATTATCACTACTGTAAATTTAGTAACACGCAGAACCAGGAACCCCAGTGAAACTCTGAAATTAAGGAAACATGAAAAGCAGCATGTTCTTCTGCATGTAATTCTTCATCATTCCCTGAAACATATCATTTAAACAAGTGCCCAAAATAATGGCCTTGACTACTAATGAATGTTAGTGAATGCCCATATTAAAGGTTTGGTTCTCTTGATCAGAATTTTAGTTACACAGAGAAACATGCAGAAATTTATACAGAAATTAATGGAACAAACATTGTTGTTTTAAATACAGTTATAGAAAGTCAGACTCATAAACATGAATTTTCTGTTAATTTTCAATCTACCAGAGTGGGAAGATTTAATAGTAGCACAATATATGTTTTAAAAATTACGTTTTGTCTAAGGATTAAAAAATGTGCCACCAAAGGCACACTGTCGGTATCATAATGCCATAAGTAAGCTGCCTGTCAACAAAAGAATGTTTTGTGATGTACTGTGTACCTTAAGATGATGAAGATACAAATGAAAAGTAGGATTTAATCAAATATGGATGTTATCCCAGAATAAAATAGGATGTTAAAGGGCAACAGATTTTGGAACAGCTGTCCTGTGACACACGGTTATGAAATAAGATTGTTTTGTTTTGTTTTTTTTCCAGTTTAGCTCAACACAGTTTCAAAATTTTCCCACTGTATTGTCAGAACATGTCCTGCCACATCTCTCCTGCAGGACTTCTGTACATGGGCAACCCCAATCCTGCCAAAATGTTCTGAGACCTGGCTTCTCTTCCACATGAAAAGGGATAGTGAAAAGATTATCTCTCAAGTTTAGAAAGGAAGCAGTTAAAGGTATACAGAATAACAAAAGGTAGAAAGAAATTAAATCTAGTGCTCCTGTTTGGTCATTCATAACAGAAGGATTAGAGAACAATTCACAGGCTTGAAAGGCAAGAAGTTTGAACTGCTAGAAGACTTTCTATTGTTCTTTTAAATAAAATAAAAAAGTTACATTTTGAAAATACAGCCCTAATAAATTGTCTTACCATTGAACTGTGAGACAGATGTAATATTCTTAGAGCCAGCTACACCACTTAAAAGCAAAAGAAATGGGTTGGGTAAGTTATGAGTCAGCCATTATCTGTTGAGCTGCTCAGATGGTGCAAAAGGGCTTCGGCAGCAATTTCTTTGAGGAAAGCCCCTGATCATTACGGATAAACCTGCTGGAAGGAGAGGCTGTTCCACCACTAGGTAGCTGGGAGGAAGGTGACGTGTGAGGCTTACTTCAACAGCCCCTCATCAGCTGGGGCAGCCCAGGATGGGAAACAGGCTAAAGCATGGCATATCTCATCAGTTGCCACGTGTATGTATGCCCCCACGAGCTTGTAACTTGGCAGGATATGTCCAAACTGCACCAAGGGGCAACCTAAGGGCAGGCAGGTTTGTGGTCCCAGAAACCCTTACCAAACACAGCGCTGAGACTGCCCAAAGATGCCAGTCTGGCTCATGCTCCAGCTCGTGGGGTGGTCGGGAAGTTTCTCCTAGAAACTACAGATCATCGAGGTAGAAAGAGGGAACAGCTCTGCCTGCAGCAGCTTGTTCTGATTCCACAAGTCTTCAGGTCCTCTTTCTGCACACTCGGCGATCAGAAGTGGAGAGGTGTGTCTGTATCCCACTAACGGGCTGTCTTGTGGCAAAAGTTTCTCAGGAGGTGTGTTTTGCAATATTTGTGGTGCTTCCATGGACCTTGCTTCTTCCATAGGAGAAGCTCAGGAAGTCCAGCAATTGGAGCCCCAGAAAATGTGAAGGCCAAGCCACTCCAGACAGACAAGGACGAAGGTAGGGAGGAGGTGCTACCCAGTCCACATTCAGGAGAAAATGATGGTGTATCTCTTTTCAGCTCCCTTCAGTTTAGGGGTGATAAAACTGCTGAACCATACCTCAGTCTTCTCCAATGGTCCTCGAAAAAACCAGACAGGCCAAACTTTTATAAGCAACTGGATTAAAAGATATTTCTAAATGAAAAGACATAATAGTAGGCAAAGATGTACTTTTAACCACTTATTTGCAGACCATTTTCTGACCACAGTGAAATCGTATCACATCTGGTTTAGGGGATACATTTTTTTCAATATTGCAGTTCTTCTCTTTTTCATTATTATTTTTTAAGCTGAAAAGCTAGATTATGAATGGAATAAAGAGCTCCTAACATTATACTTTGGTATATAGTATAATTCACCTCTGACTTCTCAAAAGAAGCTTCTGCCTTTCTGTTTCCTTATAGGGGTTATTCATTGTGAGGAATTACCCTTAATTTTAGGGAATAACTGTGGATTTAACCACAACATACAGAAATTTTATGTGAAACTCTTCCTTTGTTTACAGTGGCATAACTCATACTAACCTCCGTTAATGTGAAAAAAAAGAAATGAGGACTTATTTTAGAACTCATATCTGGATTTGGGATCTAAGTTTAGTTGGGTGAAAGTCCTAATTTTTGAAAGAATTTATTTTGAAGCTACTGCTTTTGATTCGAGCTATGAGTTTAAATACCTTTCAAAACTGTTAACCAATATGACATACTTTAAGTCGCACAGTCAGAATCAACCCTGAGGGTAGTCCTGGGTCATTTTCTTCTATTGGTCTCTCTTCCCATCTAAGCTTTCAGACTTTCCTCTTAATGTTTAAACGCTAATTGGTGACTAAGCAGGCATTTTCACACTCAAGAGGTATAACAGAAAGCAAAGAACGGCTTTTTAAGTGAGGCAATACTGGCTCACCAGGTGTTCAAAAACAAAATAAGGTTTGAATGTTACAAGATAGAATATAGATATACGCATATATAAAAAATAGGATTAATAGAAAGTGCACCTTCTCTCTCCCTTCCTCAAGAGATGAAAGGCTGCTCCATACCTGACTGCAAAAGCCAAGAGACTCCTAATTACAGTGCTTGTGGAAAGCAAATTACCATCTGTTTTAACTCTATCCCTGATAACAAATACCATTTTAATGTTAAAACCGCTAGAGGTTCCTTTTTTATCATGTTATTTTTTACATCATGAAACAGTCCCAACCCCTTCTCCAATCTCTTTGGAAAGGATCATTACCTGCATTTACAGGTGGAGAAATTGCAGCAGAAGCTGTGTCAGGCAGTCACAGAGCAGGGCAGGGGCGAAGCCAGGAATGTGTCCTGGCTGGGTGGCCCCTCTCCTTCCCCTCATTCTGGAGCACGTGGCCTCCTTCACACACAACGGGTTGTGTCTTTCTAGGAGGTGGGCCATAACAGTAACAAAATTGCAGAGAAAGCCAAGTTTGCATTCTGTGAATGGTATTTTGTCCTTTATCACAACCCACAGTTCTTGTGGGTGTGGTAAAGCTCCTTTGATCATTTGGGCTGTGTCTCTGTTGCTAAATAAAATTGGTCGAGGGAGTGTGTTTGAGCACTGACTACTGAGCATCTGTGCTTTAATTTTGAGTAGGTTCCCTTGTCATTTTGCCTTAGAGAGCACCACTTGTCAAAGGCCAATGCCTAGGCCTGGCACAGGGAAAGCATAGAGCAGAAACCACTTCTGATAAGGCATATAGATAAGACTGAACCAAGTTTAGATGTCTCTTGCCAGGACAGACCTCCGAGATCCAGCAGGCTTTGCACCTTCCAACATCTCTGTGTCCTTATGCAACACATGCATCAGATTCATATGATGAAAATACCATTCTGGTGGACCTGCACATTCTTTCAGGCATACTGAACTGAAAAAAACACACCAAAATTGTAACTGTGTCTTAGGGCCACCATCGCACGATGTAAAAGATAAAGGTGGGGTGGTGGGAAGGACAGAGGCCAAGTACTGTAGATGTAGTCAGACTGGCCTCCAGGCCAGGAATACTCCCTGGACCTGATTTATTTAGCAGTCTTCACATAGCCTTAGAATCCAGCTCAAATAAGTTCTTCCCACTTTAAAGTTTTACTGTAGTAATTGCTACTCTCTTTCTTATCTGATTTCTTTAGACTTTTAAAATCCCTCTGCATCATGCCAGCAGACCTTTGCAGAAATCTGGGGGAAAATGAACCAGAGTTAATGTAAAACAACAATTAACATCCCTTTCTTTTTAACCATGTGGTGTAATTTTTGTCAGTTTCATTATTAAGTTATTGTAATATTTTATTCAATATTAAATATTTTATTAACATTTTCAAATATTTAAGTAATAACAAAGCATCAAATTTAATGTCTCCTGAGCTGGAATGATAAAATATTCGAAGTATTTTTAAGTTTCTCTATCTTTTTTTTTTTTTTTCTTCTGGCATTGCCAGAGTGTCTTTAAGATCTCAGTTTAGAAATACATTAAAACCTCGAGAAAGCCTATAGTAACTTCACTGTATTAACATGTAATTTAGGAATATCAATCTTCTCTCATCATTCAGGCAAAACACAGCTGTCATGCCATTGATTTATAGGTTGCAATGAATGCATGTCTTATAACAGAAAACCAGGACTGTTGTGGATCTGACATTTCCTCCTATTACCCAGAACGCATCTTGAGAAAAGCTGTTCCTGTGCTTACAGAATAGCTGCTGGTTCCAAGACAGGATGTGCTCATCTTCACCTTCTACCAAAAGGCGGAATTGCATCCAGCATGTAAATCTGCCAGCATCTTAGTCTGATAATATATTCACAAATACTGCCCTCAAAAGCACGTGCACAGTCTTGGTACTTAATGGAACCAATGAGATACTCACGTGCATCTGAAGGTAATTGAGATTCTTTTTGGTGGGTTTGTTCTTAGGAGCCAAAAAGGTTGCATGACCTGATGGGACTTTGTAAAATAGGCTGGTGTTATAGAACTTCCTCATCCTTTTGCCCAAAATAGCCCTGCCCTGTAGCTTCCTGAAATGTCTTTTCACCATTTGGGGTTTAAACCTTGCCTTCTGCTCCACTGCTGTACCAGAAATATAGGTTTGACTGTCCAATTTTTTTGGTGCCCCCAACATATGGTTAATGAAGATTTGGAGTGAGTTGCAGATAAATGCTGAGGACTTCATAGACCTGGGCTCAAAGAAAAAAAAAAAAGCTGCCCAATCCAGCTAAATCAGGGTATAGTTTGAGGTTTGGCATTCCAATAAAGAACATTTCATGAAAACAAAGAAACTTTAGTGGAAATATTTGGAAGCTTGAAATGTACTTTAATCAATTGTAGCAATTTATAAGGGAATAAAAGTAAGTGAAAGTCTGGGTCTTGTCACCAAAGATTCCAATTCCACAGAATTCAGTCTTGAAATCCACTTGAAATCATGGGAATCCAGTTACCTCTGAGACAAACCTGCCTGACCTGAGTAACTGCGTAAATTTCAGTTATATTTTTATTACTTCTATTTGTTTATTTATATTTGTTATTTCTATTAACTACTGTTTCAGAAAAACAGACACATCAGTTCAAAAAAGCACAAGAGAAGATTTTTTTACTCTAAATCAGTTCAATGCTAATGTCTTTCACATAAGGGGACACATGCTTAGGTTAAGATTGCTAAATCATATTAAGGATTAAAGGCAGTCTGTAATTTTACAGTAAAGAATATTAGCAATCACAGTTTAACATCTGTGGAATATATGAATTGGAAAGATTTTATTTTTCTGTCAGAGAAAACGTGCAGGAAAATTAACTTCTCTCCAAAATATCTTGGAGAAAGAGCAATTTTGAAATGAGAAGTAAAACGGCAAAATATTTCTCATTTTGTTCTTTCCTTTCAAATATGAACATTAAAGAAGGGCAGGTAGAAACAGTTTGTACATGTTTCAAAAAGATCTTACCATGTTGTCTGGCACAGTAGGTGCGTTCTTTGTCGATTTACTTTTTGATCTGGTCAATACTAAATGTCATAAAGGTGATATGTTGAAAAAAGAAGAGAAAAGAAAGAGCATTAAGGCTCTTTGCAATGAGTAATGCAAACAGTTCTTTGCTTTGTAGCTTCATTTCAAGGCAAACATAAATATTTTTTTAACAGTACAATTACTTACTGCAGTGTCTTAAACTCTCTATTTCTACCACAAGTTATTAGATTTCCTACAAAAATTGTGGAGTGAAATCCTGGGGTTGGTGTTTTGCAGGAAGGCACTGTGGCTGATCATCGTGTTGCCTTCTGGCCACAAATTTTCAAAGCCTTGAAAAGTTTCAGCTTGACAAATGCAACCTAGGACACTCGCACTCATTTCTCTAACCTGGCCTTTTTGTAAATGGCAAGTCTATTTATGTGTAGGGAAGGTGCTAGGTTAGATTAGGGGCCATTTTGTGATTGCAGTGTTTTAGTCTGCTATGATGCACTTTTACATTAAGCCCAGATGTTATATAGTAGATGTAATATAAATAAAATAAATGTGTTTCAGCTTGTCCAGTATTGGATTCCCTAAGCTCTCGGCATAAAGAGCAAAATCCTTTTTGTGAAATGTGGTCACAATGAATGGGTTTTTCAAAGGGTAAAATTATGTTTAGCTTTATTCTGATGACTCTGAAGTCCAGCAAAGACTCCCATCAGCTTCAGGAGAAGCAGAATTAGGTGAACAGGGAGGGTTTCTGATGGACTGATCTTTAAGCCGTAGCTGTTTTCTGCAACAGGTCTAACCTTTCTGTCTTCGGTCAGCACTGGCTGTCATACTCTGAGTTGCCTGTCAGCAGTCTAAGGGCTTCTTATTTTGTGGGATATTCTGTGATATTTCAAAATAGAAAGTGCTATACCAACTCCATTGCCTTGCTTATGTTCTTTTTTTAAACAGAACCTCTGGAATAATAACTACTCCCCATGTGAACAAAGCTTTTCCTGAAAGCTTTGCCCAATTTCATGGCTTGTTATAGTCCATGCCCTCAAGCATTCATCCTGGTGCCTGTATGGTCATCTTGTTGTGTATTTGGACCCCTTGCAAGTGTTTGGAAATAGGAACAAAAGCACTATGTCTTTGGGTTGTCCTCAAACATATCCCCAGTCAATTGAGGGCTTAAGAGGGCACCAAGGCCAGCTGCCCAATTGATAATATCTATACTCAGAGTTTCTTCAGAATGCGTGCGGGTCGAAAAATAAGCCTGGGTTGGAATTCAAATATCATGAGGTTATAGTGTGAGCGTCACTCCTGAATAGCAGGAGTGCTGTTCCACCATTTAACAGAATCAGACTTCAGTGTCGATTCTTGTTTCCCAAAAAGCAAAGCAAAAGTACTTATACTACCTTCTATCCTCATCAATAAGGATCCCAAAATGAGGGGTCCATCGTGAATAAAGGTTCAATGCATTTTTTTCTATCTGTGCTGTCAGTGTCTGTAAAGTGGAAAGTATCAAAGCTATTCCTGAGTGTTTATGTTAAGTTCCCTCCACGCAAGCAGGGTGTCTCCGTTCGTTCCCTGGGTTGAGGTTAGTGTTTTGAAAGCTGAAGGCTATTATGAGTTCTGGTTATACATCATTGGCTTGTAACTGTGATGTCTGCTTGTATGATACGTGGCTATGGAGTGAGCCAACTGCATCCTGCCCAAAATGTTTTCCAAGCACAGATTATGGACGCCAAAATATTTTTGGGTTAAAAAAAGAAGACTAACCTACTTTACAGAGCCTATTACACACCATACTGTAAAGTTGCTCTCAATTCAAATTCTAATAATTTGAAACCTTGATAAACATTGTGTAGAAACCATCTGAGGGGCCGAAATGTATCAAGGTCTAAAGGCACAACTTGGAAAAACTTACTGCCCTTTTTTTATAGTTCTAAAATATTTGAATGTCTCTGAAGGGCACTATTTTAAATTCCTTCTTCTTGCCACTCAAGCTTTCCTTGAAACTCATGAGTCAGAAGAGTAATTTTGGAGAGTCTGGAAATGTAATCATAAGATCTGGAATAATGGCCACATAAAGCATGCTGCTAGCTTAAGTATGACAGGAGACAGAGAATTTTCAATGTGCCAGTTTGAGAAAAATGTTGAAATAATGAATGGAACCTATCTTGGTTTTTTTTAATGATTGTTATTTATAATTATGACTAGAGTCTATGCCTCTCTAGTTGCAGTTACAAAGGAGGATGCATTCAAGATCTCTACCATGTCCAGGGCTGTACAGATGAAATATGCATCCTATGTAGTAGTCTCTAGTCTAACCTTAGCATCTCTTCATGAAACACCAATGTTCTACCCTAGAATACCTCTTAGAACCCATGGTGCTTCATAAAAACCTAGCTGTTCAGGGGCTATAACACAAAATTTCAAGGACAGCAGGTCTAAGTGTTCTCTGTTTCTACCAGCAAGAATTTCTACCTGTCCATGATCTGTGAGCTGCTGTCTAGATATTCATGGCAAATATCTTAGTCAATACTTTAGTGCTATTTTCCTGTTTAAGATACTAACGCTCTGAAACGATGCTCAGGGCTTATGCCCAGTTTCATTTCAGCTCTCAAATAATAAAGACCCAGGCTGTTTGAGTTAATAAAAACTGTCTTGGGTAAAATTAAAATAAAAACCTGACTTTTTTTCTACCCTCACATAGTCTTTATTTATTTAATTTTACGTAGAACCCTATTCTGTTGAAGTTAATACAAAATTAAACTGTCGCAGGGCAAGCAACTTGCTGCCCCATTCTTGTGCTGCAGAACTCCCCTCAGTGGCACTTGCAAGCTCTGGTTTCCCACCGTAACAGGGGCTGGGCGCGCAACTGCATCATACCACGTGAACTTTGCTCTGGCTGGCTCCACCTGAACAGGGTAGAGGCTCTTTCCTCCTGCCCCTTCCCTTCTCCCCAGCAAATCTGTGATTGTCACTGTTGATATGAACTGTTGCACGCTGTGCCATAATGTCCCCCCTGTATGAAAGCATCGGAAATGCCAGCACAGCAGAATTCCCTCCTGTTGCTGTTAATAATGCTTTTGATTTATTTAGCACTGTTGCAGATAGCTATTCGAAGTGCAAATCGGAAGAGAAGAGGGCATTTTGGTACAATTTAAGTTTGTCTGTGTTCATATGGTTCCTTACAAATTCAGGGCGAAAAATTAGTATGTCCCTTTGCTAGTTCAGTGGTCTTTGCAACATCATTCAGGGACTGAGGCTGGGAATCTAGACATAGTACCATGCCCACCTCTCCAAGGTGGGCTCCATCTTCTGGGATCTCAGCTTGAGCATCCACCACCAAAGCACTGTGAGACGTACTTAGTATTAGACATGTCCAATTCCCGGCAAAGCACTTCAGCATGTGCTGAAGCACTTGGGTGAACAGGGAAGGATTATAAAGATTTCAGGTGCAGTTACGAACTTTGTTGAATTGGGTTGTTGTTTTCTATTACTTTTTTTTTTAAAAAAAAATATAAGAGGACCATGTAAGTGCCTCCTACTTTGTCTGTTCAGTTTGAGCCTGAGCGCCTTTCAGAACTGCTGAGCACTCCTCCTTGCAGGAAGATTTAATAGGAACAGCAAATGGAGAATGCCTTAAAAAATCAGATCTTTCCCAGAAAACAGCAAAAAAGAGCTGGCATTTCTGAAAGATTCTGTCTTTAATGTATAAAACAGAAACTGGAAAAAAGAAATCTAGCTAACTCCACTCCTAATGTACCAACACAGTATCTCTGTTTTTAGCCAGGCACAAATAAGCATGAGAGGATACAAGTTTCATTGAAGCTGACTTAGGATTGCAAGTGATTTATCACCACCTTCAGGCAAAGTGGATTTGAATGAGCTTCCATGAGCCCAGTCATCATCAGGATGTGACTCAGGGCCTGCTGAGCTCAGGGGAGGTCTTACTGACCCTCACCAGGTCAGGTTCTCCTCCTGTCGATGTTAATGGGAGCAGGTTCAGGCGCAGACTTTTCACCTATAGGAAAACTCACACACACACATATACGTCATACTATAAATACAATATAAATATTAGTGAGTGGTTTAATTTCAGTATGTATTTCCCAGCTCTCAAACAATGGTCTCATAAGAAATAAGAATAAAAAGCCTTAATAAGAGACACAAGTTTTTGTAAATATATAAATAACATGCTTAAGTTATTCTTCAGTCATGCTTTAAGACTTGCGCTTTCTAGCACCCCAGCCTTACAAGAATGTTTCTCAGTTAATTGAAAAGCAGGGTGGGGTACAGCCCTGAAAGCCTTTTGTCCACCATATCCAAGCGCTTTCCTCCATTTCAGTGGTAATCATGGGTCCCAGATGCTGAGCTGTACTGGATATGTTTCCCCAACAACAACATCTGGCTGCCTGGCAGAAACCTCCCAGCCTGTTGCACTGACAGCTGTTAAGTCCCTTGGAGTTGCTTCATGCTCCAGTAGCAGCACAGCTTTGCTGTTCTTGGTCTGTCTTAGCAACCACGCTCCCATGGATGCTGTTTGCCTTTGATCCTCATAGCTTAGCTCTTGGTCATTTTCTAGTTCTCTGTAGAAGTACAGATCTCTCGTTGGGATTTTTGGGCAGCAGTTGTAATGCAAAAAACATGCCAGCAGTCACCACGTACGTGCCGTAGTGTCCTCTTTGGCGGGGACTCGCACCTCAGCCCTCCCGATGGGCTCTTCAAATGCTAGTGCCACCTTCCCTTCCTAAAGTCCAGATTGCCTGGATAAAGGCACAGCTCCTCATTCCAGCCCTGGGCAGGCACAGAGGGAGGGTCTCTTCATTGGGATGCTGGGAAGCAGAAGTCGATCTGAAACAGGGCTTGTCTGAGGAATGCAGCTAGGAGCACTGACAGCAGCAAAGGAAGGGAGGGAAGTAAGCCAGCAGCTTTTTTAAGAATACACACACGCACACACATATGTACGAATATTTTTATTTGTGTGTGCATGCATTGCTATCAGCTAACTGTGCACTTCTCTGGCCTCCTGAAGGCTTTGGGTCACCTGTGCTGTTGCCTTCAGCAAAAAAGTGAGTAGAACTGGCTGAAATTTTCCACTTCACACCTTGACTGGATTTTTCTCTTTGAAAGCTTTGGAGGTGCATTTGCAGCTTCTCCTTCCTCACCACCTCCCTTTTGCAACGAGCTGTAACGGGAGCGGAATGTTACAAGGACCAGGAGCAGTGCTGGGTGTGGAAGAAAGGGTTAAGGGAACTGAGGTCTGAGAGGGAAGATGCAAGTGAGTTGGAAACAGATCAGTGTGGAGAAGAGCCAACCAAGTTCTCCAGAAGAAGAAAAATCTCATCATTTTTGCCAGTAACAACTGACGTGTCTTGTACTGTGTTTGGAAATAGAGGCACATGGCAGGCAGCAGATAGGATGTGCTCTACCCTTGCAGCACTGCTGTGACCAAACAGTTAAAATAAGAAAAACAAACTTTCTTCTTCAACTGTTCAGCCGCCTCTGAACCCTGTTACAAACCCTGTGCACAGCAGCCTTGTTGAAATCTTGCTCTGACACAAGTTTCTACTCTGGCTCCAGTCCTCCAAAATACAAAATCTGCTTAATTTTATTTGAGAAGTTCCTCAATTTTGAGCAATTTCTTACACAAACAATGATTCCCAATAAAGTTTTGAAACTTCCCATGGAACACATCCTTCTAAAAGTATTCTGGTTATGTCCCTTGCCTTTGATGGAAAAAGGCTATGGCTGTATGAAAAAAAACACAAAACAAAACAAAACAAAAAAACAACAAAAAAACAGTCTGGTTGGGAACATATTTGAGCCAACCCACGTGCTAGTATTAATCGGCACAACTCCACTGAACTGGCTTAGCCCCTTCTAGGAAAATATAGCCTAGAACTTGGTTCCTCACCATTGCTCCTAGAACCAGAGTTATAGCAGTGCTCCAAGGATGTTAGAGAAATGGAGAAGCGTGTCAAAGCCTTGCCTGCTAGAGCGTGAGGTGCCCACATTTTCTGCAGGGGTCAAGAAACCTGAAGGTCGCTTTCTTCTTCTGGAAATTTGGAAGAAGGTGTTCACTGCCTTTACTTCTATAGCTATGTAGTATATAAATGTCCATGCACGTACGTATACAGGCACATCAAATGGGGAATGGCTGTTGAGGAAGTTTGAATTTGCAAATATTATAGTGAGCTGGATGTAACTTTTACAAGTGATGTCACCCCACTCGATAATCTACTTAGTGTCGTTAGCTTTGAATTTATGCCCAATTTCAGCAGGTCAGTGCCTGATCCAGCTAACCCTGTCTTTACGTTGGCAATTGCTACGTTGATGGAACTAAGGCTGTGAATTGTCTCCAATCTTCTGCATCTTGAGAAATTCTGGATATAGCATGGGCTGACTCAAGCTTAGATCACAACCATCACTCCTGGGGAAGAGGCAGAAATATTTCTGAATTACAGCCATTTTATGAGCACTCACAAAGAAAGACAGAACTTCATAATCTGGAGATCATCTTTTGTTACCTCCATCATTGAAGTAAATAGCTCTACAACAATTACGTGATTGGGTTTCTAGCTGAGACAGAATAAAGCTATAACTGTTTTAGATAGATATGATATTCCTTCATCCTGTACAAACAAGCTGTATAGTGAGCAATGTTATATTCGGAGTAAGTAGTTGTTATAGCTGAGAGCAGGAAAAAAGGTTGAACGTGGAAAAGTTCATTATATTGTGAATATCTTATTATATTTAAAGTGCTGTTGTATTTAATAATAAGAACAGTTTGTATCGCAGCAGGAGGGAATATATAAATGTTCTAAATTATGGTAAAACATGCAAGTAAATTGTTTTTTCTAAGCGCAAGCAATTCTAGAGCGGTCAGAAAATTAGAAAAATCTTTTTTTTTTTGGTTGCATTTGATTTATTTTTTCAATTTGCTAGACTATCACAAGTATTAACTGTGTTATTGTATTTGTTCTTCTGATAAAAAAAGAACTGTTAGAAAAGAAATCCCTCCTTAAAAAAAATTTATGTAAGACATAAAAAATACATGTGGGGGTATGTTTATAAGCATATATTTTCTTTACATGAAAAAGAAAACCAGCTGAATATTAATTAAAATATCCTGATTATTAAAATGCTCTAATTATTACCACAACCCCTGGCCCTGGTTCAGGAAAGTGTTTAAATACATGCAGGTTTATTTTTTTCGGTCTCAGGGACTTTCCTGGGTTCTAGTGCGTGTGCATAACCATTCTTCCCAATTTCAGATCCTCTCCTTGAATTAGCATTGGAAAAATCTTGTCTCCACATGCAAAGAAACCCAAGGTTTGTAACACAGGTTCAGTTACAATACACAATTTCTGTAGCCTGATTCTGCAACTTCTCAGGGAACATGAGACCAAGATATTTTCATATTATGCAAAGTTGCACGTTTAACTCACTATTGTTTTAACCCCCCTGGAAGCTTGAGGCTGAAGTCTGTTTCCTTGCTGCTGCAGAAGCTTTTCTTTTCCATTGTGTGAGTGTCCTGGGTTGTTATTGTAGCGCTGTGATCTCGGGCTGTTTGGCTAGCTGTGTTTCTTTTTTAGTTTTAGTTCAGTGAAGCATTTGATGTGAAACCAAGCCAGCTATCTGTGAACTGAATTAAAAGGAGCTCAAATTGATCGCCTGGTACCACTGTACCCATAATAATTTCTGGATAAATTTTTGGACCCGCTATACCCATGATTTCTGGATAAATTTTTGGACCCACTGTATGCATGATATCTGGATAAATTTTTGGACATAGAGCACGTTCCCCACACAATAAATTTGCTGGCCGGTGGAGCTGCTTCAGTCCCCACTCAGCCCAAAGAAATAGCCTGACATGCATCTCTCACAGGAGTTTGAAGATAAAAAGTAAAACTTGGGCGCTTTCTGGATCAGGCTGCAACCACGCTGAGCACAAACGCAAACCCTTGCGAACGGACGCGCTTGCATCGTTAATTGCTGGATAAACGCAGAAGGGAAGAAAAAGGACGCGTGCGTGCTCCGTTACGGTGTCTCCTCCTGACAAATACCTGTCGGCAACGGTTGCCAAATTTCCACGTGCGTGGGGTGGCTTGCGACTCCCACGCCAGCCCGCCTGAGCCTGCGCGGCGCTTTGGGGAGGCCGCGCCTGACCCCTGGCGGCTGCCCTCGCCCCCTGCCCTTTCTCTCTCCCCAGCACCTTAAGCAATTCTCCTCCTCAGGCTCCCGCTTCACGAAAGACGACGTGGAATCCTCGCGCAGTTTTATTTTTGTTGTCCCGAGGGACGGAATTTTTTTTTTTTTTAATGCTTTAAAAAAATTTTTTAAATGGTTTCGATATATGCAAAGAAAAAATAGTTAAGATTTAAAAGAAATTAGTGTCTCTAAACGGCGTCGCGGAGAAGGCAGCAATGTAATTATATGTCTGCTCTTAAGGATTCCTATTACATAAACACTACCATCGCCTTCTTTCAGGTTTCCTTTGAAAACGTAGCAAAAATGAATATTCGTTGCTTTTCAGCACACCTAACCTTTTTCGCTCTCCAGAACAAAAGCTTTTCAGGTTTTCAACAGGTATGGGTTTTGGTTTTTATAAGAACACAAAGGAAACTCTGGAAATCTTTCAAAAGAAAGAAGCTGATTTTTGAGAAGTCCAAATCACTGCAAGTTCCTTGAATCAGACAGATGCTTGGTACCCAGAAAAGGAGGAGGCGGAGCAACAGCTAGAGCAAGGAAGATGAAATAAAAGAGAGGAAAAGTAGAAAGAAGTGAGATGATAAATACACCTTGATACTAAGATTTTTTTATATAGATGTATTCTGAGCAATCCTAAAGAAAGGATCTGATTCTGTCTTTTTTATTCCTTGAGTAAATCAGGAATTAATGGAATTACCCTGTGTGTTATACAGCGCTGATATTATACAAATGTTTGCAGATCCAGTCCTGCTTTGGCATGCAGGACCCAAACACATCTTACGTGTATAATGCTTGGTTTTAGTCTCGCATGCACTAGCTTTGGTGGATTTGCCATGTAACTTACGTGATGTGTGTATAAATGGAAGGAGAATTAGGTCTTTTGTTTAGTTTTGGTTTTAATAGAGCAAATCTGTAGAACTAAACTGAAGCCAGCGGAATGACGGTGGATTTGCATTTGTGAGCACAACAGCAGCATGTTACATGTCCTGCAAAAAGCATCTCCCTGTTCTTCTTTTGATTTCCATTCAGGATTGCCAAGATACACACAGTATGTGTAAGGAAGCCTTCCTCATCCGAATTAGCAGTGCCAATTTGTTATGTTGCAGTCTCCCTCTACTTTTGAAGGGACTTGCTGAAAAGGAAATCCCACAATCTTGTCACAAATATAAAGATAAGTAACATTCCTACTGGATTCACGATCAAAGAGCTCAGTTGTATTCCCACATTCTTATTTCTCCTTTCAATGTATTCCAAGCTCTTTTTTTTTTTTTTTAATCTGAAAGTGTTGTATACTTTTCATGAGACCTTTCTGACCAATTCCCACTAAATCAGGAGGGTGAAGTGAACGTATCTGGCTATGTTACAACCTCCTCCTAGCGGACCATTTGCAAATCTCTGCATTTTTCATATGAAACTTCTAATTGTGTTAGAACCGCAGCACCGAAGTTACCTGACTTCTGTGCTGCGTTTTCATGCTGCCATGGTTGCCTGTCTGACAGAGAAGCGATTATAGCAAAGCAGCGATGGGCTCAAGCTGCAGACTCTGACCCAGAACCACGTTTTCTCAGCCTGTGTAAGCCCAGGTCACGTTTCCATCCCCTTGCTGATGCCACTGGAAAGCTTAAAGTGTTTGGCACATGTTCCTGTATGGAGTGCTACCCACATCTTGTGTGCTCTCCCATTCCCTGGCCAAGGTGCTCTAGGATGCTTTATATACCCCCTGCAGATACCACTGCCTGTTACAGAGATGTAGTTGGCTCAAGGGTGAGGCTAACAGCCTCTAAGAGGGGGAGAAGCAGGACTGTCTGTAGGTACCCACAAAGAGGTGAAACTATCCAAGAAAAGAAACCAAAACACCAAGCAGAGGTTAGGGGTTTTTTCGATGCAGTTTTTCTGCCCTTTCAGTCATTCTTCATGCCTTCTCACCAGTTCTCTCGACACCAAGTGTCTCTGCAGTAATGAACTTAATCAGTGGTGTTAGCTAGATGTATTCCAGAATTTGACCCAAAACTATTTAAATATCTAAATTAGAAAAGTTTGATTATTGGTAACTGTACCTTATCTTTTTTTATTTACTGTTTGTTTAAGGGATGGAGGCAGATTTTCAGTTCTTGTAAGTTGTCTTCTCGTGGTATAATTTGTACTGAATAAGGATGAAACTGAAATCCTTTGGGTTCACCTCTGCCAGGTCTCCCAGCTGTCGGGTTCCAGCTTGGTCCTGTAAAGTGGGTAGTCTCTTATCTCAGACATCACTTATGGGACGTCACACTCACATTGCACAGATATAAAGGGTATCTTTGGGCACCAAAAATTGTGGGTTTGTGGCATCTGACTGTCCTTTGACTTTGAAGAATTATAATCTTTGATTTGTATTGCTATGAATTGTATTGCTATGATTTGATTTTCCTTTATAAGGTAAGTTAAAATCCATGAGCCGTGCCTTTCATTAGGCTGTAAACACCATGCCATTTCATACCCGATGCAGATAGGGCTCTTTACCTTGAGCAAGTCTAAAGCTGCATTAACAGTATAGTTGAGTAGTAGAGGATGTGGCTGCACATGAGTAAGATGACCTTCAGGTCCTTGTTAGGTTTTACCAAAAATCATGTCTGATGAAGCTGTGCTTTGAGGAAAGCGGAGTGAAGGACAGAGCCGAAGATGACACGGCTCGCTCTGCTCCTCATTTTAACCAAGGATTCAAATAGCGCAACTCTTTTTCCTTGTTTGCTCTTGTAAACAGCAAAAATGGTTTGGATCTTTAAAAAAATCCAATTCAGACATTATTAGGTGAGGATCTATGTGGTACAGTATGAAGAAGGTCAGCCTTGGCTGACTGAGGTGATTCCCTCCTGGCCTTAAAAAGTGTGAGAAGTTGTGTGCTCCTAGTGATCCCTGATGGTGTTGATGAATAAAGTTAATAGAATTTTTAATAAAAGATACAACCACTGGAACCAAATCCACCACTATTTTAAAACATGAAACAGATACTTACCTTATAAAGCTAGAAAGTGTTTGGTTGGTAGCCATGGCAATTTACAGGTGTTACATTAGCCACAATGGGGCTCCCTAGTTCCCTGATGCAACAGAAATATTTTGAGACTTACAATGAAAAAAATTAATAAAGCCCTGCAATATAAAGAGTATAAAGTTCAAACAAGAATGGAGAGTGCAAACCTAGATCTGTATTTCTATGAAATTTCATAAAATGGGATTTTACACTGCGTAATACAACCTGCTGCTTCAACTGAAATAAGGGACTTGGTTTGATATTTTCATTAAATGCAAAGTAGTTGTGGATACTGGTGGCAATTAGGTGTTGCAAATGCAGTCATCAGTTTGAAACTGAGCATATAAAAAGGTATTTTAATAAAAAATACAGTCACCTTGGTACCTGAATCTACCCTTATTGTACTGTATGGCAGACACTCTATCCATTAGACTGCAGTCACAGGTTAACAAGAAAGGAAAACTCAAGGCATAGAATTAGCTACAGGAAAGCTCTCCTGTTATTGAATGAATGCAATAAGGACACAGCAAAATTTACAAGGAAAAATTTAATAAAATATTGACTATAAAGGCTACAACATTCTATGTCTGCTCTATAGTTTATATCCAAATCTGTGCGTGTTCAAAAGTCCATGCAAATTGGACTTAATTTACTTTGCTTTTTCCTTCTTCAGGAACATAAAGTGAGCTCAATAATTTTCCTTTATTTTAGCTATAAATGGTTTCCTAAATGGGAGCTTATTAAAACGGAGGCAGGGTTAGGCTGTCCAGGATGTTAGAGTGATTATGTCTTGGCAGCACCAGAATAGGCTGAGTCCAAGGGCCTGACTGTTTGTTAGCGTCTAGCCAACACTCTGGGTTCCTAATCAGCTTAAGAAACATACGGACAGTGACAAGTGGACCCTTTCCCAGCTTTATTTTCATCACCCCTGACAACTGACAGTTTTTGATACGTTATTTATCTTCAGCTGCGTAGAGGGCTATTGGAATTGCCACACCCAACTCTGCCACGGATCCCCAAATTTCTCTGTAACGTTTCCATATAAAAAGTTATTTTCACTGCAAATGTTTCTATTGTGAAATAAGAGAGGAAAAATAGAGAGTTTCTAAGGGAGGCTGTGCCTTCTGTCCTTTTTCTCAGGAAGAGCTCAGAAGAGGTAGGGGACAAAAATGGCTGCTCTCTAGACAGCTTTTAAGAACATAAAGGTCCAATCCACAGACACAAAAACCAAACCAGTTTCATGTTATGTCTCTTAGACCCACAATAAATTATTCCAGAGAGGTCTGGACTGCATGTCCATTAAAGATTCACCCTGGGTTAGAAGATTTCCTGTGATCACATAGTTTTCTGGAGGACCTACATATCGTGAGACTTGCACCTAGTTCATACCAGCATGGGGAGAAATTTGCCAACGCGAGAGGGATAACATGTTAGGGGTATTGATAGCACTTTGTCATCCATGGACCCAGGTTTCAATGTCGTCTTCCAGAAAAAAAACTTTGGAAGCCAAAGGCAAGTTTTGGCCCAAGGGAGGCACTCAGTGTAAAGTGTTTTGCATGGTTTTGTTTCTGCAATAGTTTATAGATAAATGGGGGAATCAGGACAGCGACAGGGGAAGGTATATTACCTAAATACAGACTGGTGCGAACACATCTGAGCCTTATCTGCTGTTTCCCTGCATCCTTGTTATCCTACAACCCATGGTGGTCCACAGTGAGTTTGCCTGTATCCTCAGCCACTAGACAAAGTGACTTCTATTTAATCTAAAACCTGTGGTGTTGGTGTGCCAGCATTGTCAGTGACTCACGCAGTGATTAAACACAGAAGTATTTTTCCATACGTTTATGAAACATAAAGATATTTGTTTTGATTCCATCACTGTCACCTCATTAGGCACCAGGAAAGTTAGGTTATACATTGAATCAGTTTTGCACTTGGTTTTGTTTACTTTTCATAAATTAACATGGTAATTCACTGTAAGAAAACTCTTCGTTTACACAAAGATATCAAAAGGCATCGTCCATTATTCTCCTTAATGTTACAGCTTTAGAATGTGCAGCAAAAAGCTCTGTTTATATTGCAGCTGGATGGAGCACTTACCACAGAGCATCACATCCCAGTGCCAAAAAATGCAGAAAAACCCCTAACCCCTCAGCCCCGCCCCAGCCAAAAAACCCACCTCCTCCATTAAAATGTCTCCCATCTTACTGAAGTACTTATGCTCAATTCTATCTCCTTCCATTTACATTCCTTTTTCTTGGTCTAGCAAGTAGCAATGAGGTACACCCCTATAGGCAAGAGAAGGCTGAGTCCTACTAGCTGCAGGGTGCAAAAGGGCTGTCCACAGTCGTTAGAGCAAGAAACATCTGCAGTGAAGGCAGCATAGAATTTGGACACGTGCACTTTTATCATTGGCAAATAACTGATTCTTTACCGTTGCAAGGCATGAAATGCCCTTCAGTCCCACTGTGCCTTAGCAGGTTTTGGATTCTGGGTGCCCTTCACTACTGATCCAAATTGCTCGAGTTCTCTGAAGAGAAAATCGTTTGTGCTGCCTCTAATTTCTGCTGCTGCTTGGCGTTTGCCAACATGCTATTTCATTCTGCTATATAGCTGGTACTGGAGTTGTAGGCTATAGAAGAAATTATCCAGCTTACTCAATTCCCACATGTGGAAATGAGGTATTGAGAGCAAAACAAAGCTTAGCTTAAGCTTCTGTTTCTTCTTTTCTCTCTCCTTCCTCTTTTAGGACTGTTTATGTTTGCATGAGCTGCAGGGGAACTGGAAGTACACTGGCTGGTCTAGCAATGCACAAAACCCCCACAAATATCTGTGTGCTTTTTTTGTGTCTCCTCTGAACTTCTGGGGAAAAAAAAAGGCAGCCAGAGAAAGGGAAGGATCTGATGCATTAAAAATTCACTATTGTGCTTTACATCAGACAACATTCTGGCCTGTACTTGCACCAGGCTCAGCTAATTTCATTGAATGGAGAACACGTGGCAGATGAGATCTGGCCAGGCTTTGCCATAGCGTACAACAAAAGCACCCACAAGAAGAGATCTTCTTCTGTGCAGTGAGCCCATGATAATTTTTAAACAAGTATTCCTCACCGGGTGTTAAAAAGGGCTTTCAGCATTGACACTTTGAAAACCAGGAGGGGTATTTTGAGAGCCCATTTTTTGGACAGTTCAGAAAATTTTTGCAGAAGTTTTATGAGCATGTGTGGAACATATACTGTTAGGAATACATTAAAAAATCTTGCAGGTTTAATGTTGGGGATTAAAGAATAAACATTATGGCATTTAGAAATAGGCTAATAATTAAACCTTTCATCTAAAAGATACAAAATCTTGTATCTTTTGTGTATTGATGGATGACATGACGACGAACAGTAATTTTTATTAACTTTAATATTATCACCCATTCAAGATAAGGGGCAATAAATTAACTATGTTCCAGAAATCAACAAGTTATAGAAAGATTTATCACACCGTTTCCAACATCTGGTTTGCGGATCACTGGTTGTACATCAATTACTTGCTGGCGGTCTTCACCCAACACACAGGATTACAGTGGCTGTAATGCTAATTCCAGTCACAAAATGCAGGGTGGACCCAACTCCTACAGTAGATAGGAGTGGATATAGTGGGTGTAGTGGACTGACCTAAGTCCTGCAGCGGAGGCTATCACTACAGCCGCTGCAGCCCTGCCTGCAGTGCAGGCAAGCAGTTGACCTGTGATGGGGAGGGCAGTCACTACAAGATCTGAGGTCTTCAGCCAAGTTAGGAAAAACACAGAGCAAGAAGTATTGGGATATTAGGGAGGAACCACACCTAGGGAAAGCTCTCAGCACAGGAAAGGGGTTAGTGTTTTGGCAACCTTTCCTTGTGGAAGGAGCCTCCCCACCCAAAGGGTCACGTCCCCAGGCTGGCCAGAGGCATGTGAGCAGGTGGCTGGGGCTGTTGTCCTCCACCCAGATGGTCCCCCTTTGCTCTCCCACTTCCAGAGAGACTCTTCTTGCCATGAGGACTTCTCATTGGACTTGATCCCAAATCCACAGAGTTTATGGAAAGATTCCTGCTAAGGTCAGCTGCTTTGATTTGAGTCACTGAACGGAGGCACTCTTGAATTTTGGGAGTTCAGAGTGGGGTCCTGAGCCTCCATCAGGTGTCAAGAGAGGTGGAGGGGAAGGTGACAGGCATGGCAATGCCTTTGAAGGGCCAGAGTTGCTTGAACTTGTTCTCTGCCTTCCCCCTCCCGCATTTTAGGGATTTTTATGGAAAACACATTTGTAATGTATTCGATTGCATCTATGCAGGGGAGAATTAGATTGGCATAAAGGTAAACAACTGGCAAATTATTCATAACTCAAAATCTGCCCGATGTCTTTTTGTTCCAAAACTTTAGAAATTAGAGACTGCTCACCAGATGTTATAAAAGAAATTACTAATTTAACTGCTAAACTGCTAAAAGGCTCACTCTGGCAATATTTTCCTGCAGAAAATGTCTGTGTCTTGTTAAATGTTTATTGAATACTGTAATTATATTACATTTGCTGTTAAACGATATTGACATTTTTGAATAAAAAGGGGTTTTTTTGTTGTTTTTTTTTAATCCGGGCAGGATCTATAATGTGAACATCTGGTTGCAACCTAATGTGTGGCATTGAAATGAAAAAGATCTCCCCACCCTCAAAGAAAAAAGCTTTCTGCCAATGTTTTTCTCTGTGTATTATTTTTTCAAAGTAGCTCCGGCTTTTGTAGCACCAGCTATGATTAAGTACCGGGACTTTCTCACTATCAGCAAATGTTTAAAGGCAAGTAACCAGCAAAGCTTCAGCAAGCTGATGGCTGGTGAAATAAGGATATATTTAGCAATGAAACAGCTGTTTCTTGAGCAATAACCCAGCTGTTTGGCTTGGAGAATACCTGTTAGAGTTATTAATCATATTAAAAGCAGGAAAAAACCCCCTGACTCTGGAAGGCATGAAACAGACATTTTAAGGGCTTTTTTTTATAAAAAGGTGGCTTTGTCGCTATAAGGTGTGTAAGAAAAAAAAAGGGGGGGAGGGTTGGGACTCTTTTAGAAGTATATAGGTGTTTAAATAGATGCATTTAATATTGCTGCCAGCTACCAATCAAGTTTCTTTTCCTCATTTGACGATGCTCTTGTAAAACACTTGCAAAATGCTTTGTATCATAGTGTTTTCCATATCCATTCCCTCCCCTACATCTTTCTGTTGAGGTACTGGGAAGGGTTCAGATGTGATATTGGCTAACTGCACCACTCAGCGTACATTTATTTTTTCCCATTTCCCATTGGGTAATGGAAGACAGAAATTTGGCTCCCTTCAGCCTTGGGACCTATCCATAACTCAAAGAATGCGATTTCTACTGGAAGCTAGAGTAAGGAATATGTATAAAATTCTACCATCTAGCTGGAATGTTAAAGACAGACTTTCTTTTATAGGGTTTCCCTGTCGTGCAGTAGATTTAATCAAGAGAACCAGTCAATTACATGTATGCTTGCGCCAAACAGACATGAGACACAACTCAAGTATTTAAATTGCAACTCGTGCTATTCATAAAGGTGTTCCTGGCTGAGAACATCTTCAAAAGCAAAAGTTTTCTTGTATGTAGATAGGACCCGTTCCTGGCTGCTGTATATGCATAGAAAGTAATTCTGGTGGCTCCATTGTTGTTCCAGGTGGTCCTATGCTGCACAGCTGGAACCACCACAAGAAAGACCTACATACGTACAAAGCACATGCTCTTTGGACAATGCATTTATTCACTAAAAAGTGGACAGATAAATTTCTCTTGGCTCCATTTTGGGGATTTTCTGACTTAGGGTATTTGAGTTTTCTTTTGCTTTATCTCTCTTTAAAGAATAAGTAAATGGAATAAAACTCAGATATTTTAAACATCTCAGACCTGAGCTACTTTTTTCAGCTGGAGCTGAACATTGCAGTGTTTTTTAATCAGAATGCAACATTTTGACCTGTCAAAATGAAATGTTTCATTTAGGGGAATCTGAATCAGAGAATAAAGACAATCTATTTAGGTTATACTTTATTTATATCGTCAATTTTTATAAAACCATCCATATGAACAGAAATTTGTCTGTCAAAAATGAAAATAGCTCAGACTTCCGTCAAAGAATTAATTCATGCATTGAAGGCTACAGGGACTATCATAGCTAAAATCTGCTCCCATTTATCGTGGTTTACAATTTTTGTATTAGAGTAATCTGCCTGTTGTACTGCAGAATGACTCGAAGGTCTGGCACCATTCCCTCCCAGCCTCACGTGATACAGGATGAATGTGCTCACTTCTGCCCTGGGGCTAGACATATGCCCCATGCCTCACTGCATATAAGCTTTCTCCTGTGACTTCTCCACACTTGAGAAGGTTTTGGGAAGGAGGCAATTAGGAGAGCACATTGTGAGCCCTTTTTTGGTCACCACCAGCATTAACCTGTCAATGACTCCATGACATCTAGTAGATACACCACTTCAGCAGCTAAGCATATGATAAAAATGTGCCTGGGCTCATTAAAAATTATGCCAAGGTATCATGTCCATTTACACACAAACAGCTCACAGTAAGACAAATCAGCACTAATACTAAGATAACTTCATAGATGAGCGGAGTCACTTTTAGCCTGCAAAAGGTATTTGTGTTTTCAGATTCTCTTTTGCCTTCAGAAAAACACCATGATCTAGCCTGCAATTGTATTTTCACTGCAAGGGTTTCTTGCAACTCAAAGAGAAGACAAAACTTGCATTGCAGGCAAGGCAAAGGCCCACATTAATTTCAAGCATGTGGGTGGGTGGAGTTTAAATCTGGTCCTTACAATCAGGATGCCAAAGAGTTGTGGTTTATCCCATAGTGATTTATACACACTGGCATTATAGTACCTCACGTAAAGCTAACATAAATGAGCCAGGGAAAAGGGTGCCATAGAAAAGATAGCAGTCGTTGAGGACCAAATCTTGTCTCCATCGTGCACTATGTTGCTCCACATCCCCTTTCAAGGTTGTGTGGTTTTATCCAATGCCACGGACCCCCACTGCAGAGAAGTAAGGGGTGAAGTGGATACTCGAGGCCCTGGCAGGCGCAGTGTGAGTTTCCCACTGGCTTCTGGAAAGGGCATCAGCTACAGGAACAGCAAAATTGGTCTCAAGGTGCCACCAATAGCAATAGAGCTGATGCGTTGGCTGTTTGTCCATTTTTTTCTCTCTCAGAAGAAAATTAAATGCTGGCTATAATTTAACACTCTACACTGTTTCTGCTGCAATAAACCGGATATGGGAACATAAATGGCTTGGAAAATGTCACACCTTTCTCTGCAGGTAGGTGTCCATCAGCGCTGATATCGCACATTTTTCCTGGGTTGATAGCGGAATTTAAAATGTGGCTTGTAAACTGAAATTTGTTATGCTGAAGGCTTAACAAGGAGGTTTTGACAGCCACATAGGACTGAATGGTCTTAATGATAAAAGTAGCTTCTGAGATACTGCAAAGCTTCATGGATCATTCAGCAGGGAATTGAACTACCAAGTTCCTTGAGACTCTCATCTGATGCCTCCAGCAGGGCAAGAGAGAGGTGTGAAGTGGCAGGTCTGAAGTACAAGCATGCTGACTGGTTGCCAACTCATAAGCTGTGAAGCAGACCACATCGCATTGCTGCCTTAGGTTTCTATCCTCTGCGTTTCATAAAACTAATAGGAACACCATTGTCAGTGAAATATTGAATTGGATCACAACTGGCCTGGGAGTTATTGGGATAGAGTGAAGAAGGAGGTCCAACCAGACAGATAGCTCATCCCAGAAGCTTAATTTCTTTAGGATGCCTCACTAAAAATACTGCTCTAATGTCAATGACACATAATGAACACATACGTAGTTATAACTTATACAATTCCATAATTTCTTGATGCATTTTTAGATGTAAAGGGAAAGATTGCATGTAAATTATCTTCATATAAATTGTATTACAGTAATATTATATTATAATATTATGATTATTATTAACGTCTTAAACATTACAATAATTATTGTATTATAATTGTATTTATATTTGTATAAGTTATAATTATATTCAGACATATGGACACACACATACATGCACACTATAGATGTGTGTGTATATATTTTACAGAAGGATAAATAGAAAAATCTTGCTAATATTACCTACCTAAAAATGTTTAAAAAAAAGAAAAAAAGAACTTAATTCCCTAAGTGTAATCCTTGAGAAAATTCATCGTTTGTTGTTTCAGAGCCTTCTTCACCACTCTGGAGCAAATGTAGATGTGCATTTCTTCGTGGAGATGATACGGTGTGTAAAAAGTTCTCAATAATTTTTTAACCAGCAGAATCATTGCTGAGCAGCTATCCAATGAGCCAAAGGAGAATTAAGACATTTGCCAGTATGTGAAACAAGCCTGACAAATATCCTGCCAGAGTTCCCAAAGGAACCTTTCCCAAGGGCTGTTCAGTCGTTCTCATCCATCATATGGATAAGCACAAGCATATATTGTTATATCGATGTGGATGTTTCCTCTTCATGGGATGTGTCCCAGAACCAAGGAGGAGTGTCTGTTCTCATCTCCCATCCTGAAGCTGGATATTCTGCAATAGTCTGCCTATCTGCCAGTTTAACAAGAGACAAATAGTAAAACATGTTAAGTTATTGCTGTAACATAATATTTTCATCATCCGTAAGATGCCAACTTCTGTGCAGTTAGGCATTCCAGCAAATTATCCCTATATTAATCCATAAGAAAAATTTGAAACAATTAATTTATCTGTAGTTTTAGCCCCTTTTTGTGCACATATTTCCAGGCTGATCACAGTTGGAATGTCATTTTGCAGACCTTTATATCTGTGCATTGATTTCTAATGCACAGCTTTTGCTATTCACCTTCTTTTTCACTCATTGTGGCTGGCCGGTTGAGAGCACCGTTTCTGTTGCCTGGCTGGATTCATGCACAAGAACTCCTTGTGAAATACTTGTGAACACATCTCTGTTAATTACATTAGAATGGGAACAGAATAGTCTCCAAATGGTGTACATTTATTTTTAAAAGACTGTACCTTAGTAGCATTTATTAAATGTCTGCCCTCTCATCTAAATTCTAACAATGTTTCATTAGTGTTCCTATTTATTTATTTACTTTTACAGAGCAAGGATACAAAGTTAGGCTTCAGGATCCAAAGCTTTGTTTTATGTACAGTTCCTAAGTGCAGCTGAATCCAAGGAAAAATATACTAGAAAGTAGAAGGTGCCAACTGTTAGGACCTTTCTTTTTGCAGATATTTTTTATTCAGATATATCTTTCTTTTCATGAAGAATTCAAATATGCTTGCTTGAGCAATGCCATCTGCAGGCTTTCTAAAGACAGTGATTTTGTTCTTTCAGGTCTCAATTCTTCAAAGACTTCAATCCATCCTAAAGGTTAAACTTTGAGTTTGGTCCCATTGACTTAAACAGGACTACCTACCAGTCAAAGAGGTAAGCAGTGGGGTTGCAGTGAAAAGTCCCTGTCTGCCATCCTTTGCCAACAGATGCATTAGAAAGACACAGTATGCCGTACAAAAGTGTATTGGCCAGCAAGATGTCTGCCTGCCTCCTAACTTCCCACTGCTGGAGTAAAAATCCTGTCAAAAGCAGCCTGTTGCACATGACACTGAGAAAGGAGAAAAAAAAAATGCTGTCCCCTTCAGTCTCTGCGGATAGCAATCCCCAAACTTCTGAGTCAGGAATCATAAATGGGGTCTCCTCTTGAACAGCGCAGATGACAGACAGGTTTTGTGCCCCTTTCTTCCAGTAAACCTGTACAAGGGAGTCAGTGACTGTAACCTCATAGTTCATCTCTTTCCACAGTTTAGCTTGATGCAATTAAGGACGTTTCATTCTTTTTACCTGAAGAGTGATTGCATGCTCTAAATCTTGTCTATTTTTTCAACTATTTTAGTTAGCCTAATAAAAGATAATAACCTCTCTCTACACACCTGGCCTTGGTTATACCCTTAGACCATCATAGCTGCAACATTACTTATAAAACATAAAGCATCTAAAAAATAACACATCCATTTTTTCTTTTAATTTTCTTATAAAGTTGAAGTGAAATGTCAACATTTTTATAATCCATAAGTACTGTGAGCAAAAGCAGGATGTAGAAATGCTGGTGGTCTGATCCCTAATTGGTTTAAAAGGCAATAAAGATAGATTGTTTCTTTTAAGATGCTGCAGTCACTTTCTTTTCCTAACTCATAGTACTAATGATAGCGATAGTTCTGCATGGGTCTGACTCCTTGAAAAGGCCCTTATAAGGCTTTGTAGCTCCAAAAGAGCTTTCTCTTAGTACCTACTTGTTCTTGGAAGAATCTTTTTTGTCATGTCAGGCAAAGCAAAACATTACTTAGCACTCTCAGCCATTACGTCTGTGAGCTAGGAGGACCAAGACATGCATGAATATATTATTAACTGCATTAACATTTTAGTGTTAGAAGGAGCAAATGATACGCCATCCTTGAAGTCAATGGAAGGACCACTGGAAGTCCAGAGAAGGCTAAGCCATTTATCCATTTTCAATTGTTTTGCAGGCACTGGGACAGAGGCAAGTTTGCATCTGAAATGAAACGCAGTACACAGAATAAATATACACCAGACATGACATCAGAAAAAGTCGATGGAACCAACCCTTCCTGCTACCAAAGCTAGTTCCCGGAGAACGTCCTGCTAAAAGTCCACACGTAAGATCTTTAGAATAGGGGTTGCTCTCTCCAGCACCATAGCATTTGTTGGGAAGGCAAAAGCAATTTGGTGCTTTTGGCCCGGGATGGAAGTAATAGGAGGTTGGTAGAGGTTTAGGATTTTTCTTTGAGTAAGAGGTCTCCATGAGAGCCAGAAGAAAAGAGATTTTTTTGAAGGCACTGAAATCAGGTCAGAAGAGAAACTGATATCTGAAACTGTCTCTGGGTTGGATGCAGCAGGTATAAACAAAGCCTACAAGAACAAATGAGATGTCTAGGTCAGGCTAGGTTTACACTGTAGCTGAAGCACTGACAGCTAACCGAAGGGTAGAATTAAAAAAATTCTGTCTGTCTCGGTTTATGAACTTCAGTCATGAACACTAAATCTGACCTAACAATAGCCCTGCATCCAAAGGTCCTGTCCCAACTAAATCATTCTGTGACTCCAAGTATTATCTTCTTATGCTGTAGTGTATTTTGCAATACTGGTGAGCTATAAAAATTTCCAAGTTACATTCTCCATCATGAGGGACTGTGTGTGTTCAGCAGCCTGGGCAATAGCTTCATCAAATCCTATTTTGCTGTTTTATTGTGCATGTTCCCTATTGCAGAGTGTTTTTAAATCTTGCAACTGAAAAAAATTGTTTCTGCAGCTTCTCGTCTCCTCTTTGCTCCTGTGCCTTTTACTACATATTGTATGCGCATACACAAAACGAGCACCACTTGCAATTCTTTGTTACTAACATTATCTACACACAGACAGCTATCTGCCAGTTATGCTCTTTCTTTATAGAAACACAATTGTAATCTCTAGAGAGCTAATGTTAAGCCTCATTTCTTTCTTTCAAGACTTGGAAGGACTTCTAAATTATCATAATGGGAGCTAGTAAAGACCATAGCAAGCCAGTATCAACCTGATGTAAATACTTCTTTGACAGAGCCATCAACCCTCAAACCATTATGCTCACTGCTTATCCTCTAGTGTTGCAAAGCTATCTTGGCTAAAATATATGGAAAGCTATAGAAGTGCCTTTCACCTGATATTGTGATATCTTCAGGCTCTTATGTAGGATAGTGGTTTCATGGTTACAGCATGGGACAAGAAGACAGAAGAGCTTGCTTCATTCCCACCCCTCACCCAGATTTTTCTGCAGGACTTTGAACAAGTCATCAAAGCTGGTAGAACTGGACAGACAGAGAGTTCACCAGAATTCAGCATGCACAAAATCTGCGAGGGTAAGAAATGAGGGAGGCAAATTTTTCTCTGCCTTGGGCACCTACTCTCTTTGCCTTAAAGTCACAGGATGTACTTTACTGTTTCTAAAGATGATATTTTACTATCTCATCGTTCTATTGTTATAGTAAAAAAATGTTTTCCAGATTGCACTGTATCGGTGGCTTTCTATGAACTTCTGTAGATAACTGCATGTGCCTTTTTCTTGTCTTTTTTTCTCCCCCTTCTTCTTTTCCAGTTATCCAGGAAGCTCTCAAGAATCTTTAGAGCTATCACTCTAAAATGCATTGCATTGTCTGGCATCAGAAAGATAAAATGGCTGAATCCATCAAATTAACATTTCACCATTGACAAAATGATCTGTACTGTTATTAGAGATTTACATGCTTATTGATTGCGATTTCTTGCATAAATATATACATGCTTTTTTTCCTCAGTGCTTTTATAAACTTCCAAATGAGGTTGATTCCTTCTGCTGAGAGATTTAATTGTTGGTATACGTTTTCCATGGGAATGATGAAAGCCAGCTAGAATTACTGCTGAGTGAACTAGAGCAATCCAGGATTATGATGAATGGGAGCAGTGAATGATCAGTGACTGATGTAAGCAAAACATTATTGAGTTTGAAGCACCTATAATTAGAGGGACATGATACTTCAACTGAACATTTCCATGTCAAATATGGGACAAATACAATATTTGTCTTTAAGTACTGAAAGCCTTTGAGCGAGAAATTAGTTAATCACAAAATGGTGTGTGGTTCCTACACAGCAAGCTAACTCACCCATTGCATAGCTTCAGCAGAACTGGGCTCATTTACGTCAGGGCTGAATTTGGCAAGTGAGAACTAAAACATTGCGAAATGTTTCTTCAGAGCTTGAGTTGACTGTGGTCACACGAAGTCCTCCTATCCCATTACCAAATTTTGGTCTCATCACTAATCAAGAAGTGACCCTTTTCTCCTACAGCTTCTCATACCCGCTAGGCTCCACTCTGATATACCTCAGGAAACATTAGTCTGTGCTCAGGTTGCTGCCTGGAAATAACTTATATGGCCCCTTGAATTTGAATCAACAGCTCATTTTTTTAAATTTCTTTGCCCAATGGAAGATATGGCTCACGGACTACGGGGTGGTTACGTCGGGATATGTCAGACGGCAGCTGGAAAGCTTACCTCTAAGGGTAGTCTTTACAGAGCTGACGATCGTACTTAAAAGGATGTGACCCATATACAGGAAATCATGGAGATAAAGAATCCCTGTTTTTCTAGTAAAACTCATTTCTAGTGAAATCTAAGAGTTTTTGAGGCATAACTCAAACCTGATTGTGAGCAAGAGCGGGTAATAATACAACATCATTTCTGGAGGAGAAACCAAGCAGGTCAAAGTAATTGGCTTTAATTAGAGGAGACGGAAAGTGGAGAGAATATTGGTTTTTGAAAGCAGGACATCGGGACTGCAGATCTTTACCTCCTGTACAAAGCAGTATGTATAATCAGAGTACTGGTGGCATAGTGTGGACCTTAGGTTCACCTCAGTCCTCATTTCCTGAGGTTCTTTTAACACCACTGAAGTATATTAAAGACAATCTTCTCTGGCAGTATTTCAAGAGAGAAGGGATATTATGAAATGCAGCAAGAGTGGAGAAAAATAAATGATCATCAGTAATGTCCTTTTAACATTGTGTGTGTAGAGGGGAAGTGTGAGTGTGTGCACACATGTAAGTAATCTGGATTTAAACTGATTTTAGATTAAATGCTGTCAGATGCACAAAACGAACAGAAAAAAAATGTTTTTGTTCTGCTTTGCCCACATTTGGGTAAGCTTGGCTGGAAACAAGGGTAAGTAAAGAAAAATACTAGAAGAGCGATTCATATTGGTGCTGTTCCTTTAGGAGAAATCACTGGTAACCAGTTGTGGTGTTTCATACAGGCTTTGTTACATCTCTTTTCCTTTGCCTCTCTAAAGGAAAATAGATCAGGGCCAGCACACTGTATATATTAGCAGGTTAACATACTGGGCCATACTTGCACTTTATTGTAAATGTTTTTGGTACTTCTTCTAAGTCTGTGTTTACCTTGGGTATTTTCTTAGTTCACACATGTGAAATAACAGCTGTGACTTGCCAAAATATAGCAGTCAAGTGCTGTACATGTAGTAGCTTTAAAACTAACACAGGTGTCCTAGATCCCTTATGCAGAATAAACAGAAGCACACGATCAAGAGTGTGTCTAACTCCTCTCTTCTGGAAATGACGTGTCTTGAAATACTTGATCTGACAATTGCTCTGGTCTCTCAAGAAAGATGCATCACAGGGGTGAAATGCTGTTGATTTCTACAAACAAATACACCATCTTTTTTTTTTTTTAATAGAAACGTCGTATCATTCCACTCTTTTTCATTTTCTCAAAGGAAAGGCAAGTACATTTAATGAGCTCAGTTCACTCCTGGGTCACACCAGGAGCGGAAGGACAAGACCTCCATCACTGGAAAGACCACCCAGAGAGAAGGAAGCTGCGCTTGCCCAGGATGGAGGTAAGGCAAGAAGATCCCAACAGTTTTCCTCCAGAGCCCAAGCCGTGAGTACCAGCAGCCCCACTGGCAGAAGCCCAGGGGCCCTGGCCATGCAGAAGGGGCCTGTTTCTTTTCAGTGTGAGTACACCTCATTTCCTTTGTGCTGGCAAGGCTGTCTGCGAACAAGAAAATACAAATAATAGGAGCCGCTTGTTTTTTTTTATGGCGGCTTTGTCTTTTGTTGGGAGGTTTTTGTTACCATGATTTTACATTGTTCTGCTGTTTCTATATCTGAAAGAGAAATAAAGTCGGATGTAGTACAGCAATGGAAGCTATTATATATGGAGGAGGAACTTGCCATGGGTTTGCACGGCTGTACCCAACTGGGATTGAGTAAACACTCAAGAATCCCACTAATAATGCACAGGAGGAATGGGAATTCAGGACAAAATTCAGGGAATTTTGTTCTCAGAGCAGTTTTGGCTCCACAAAGATGACATACATAAAAGTGATATGCCTATTGAGGACACCTGTGCCATCTTGTTGCCTGTGTAACTGACTGGAAGAAGATAAACAAGCCTAGACACGTACAAGAAAGAAGATCAGCTGGTTGCTTCTACCGAAGCAGTATTGTTTTGCAAGGATACCATTCAGAGTAGCATCCAAAGTATTGTAAGTGAAGACAATCACTTGGCAAGTTCACTCAAGAGGAAGTTGCATTTTGCATAGTCATTTCATTAACCTATACTTTCTCATGAACGTGTATGATTCGCACCGCCTGTAAGGATAGAAATTAAGCCGTCAATTCTCTATAATCAATGTACTCAGTTTAAGAATTTGTGAGACTGGACAGAGATTTCCAATACTAAAAATACAGCTAATTTTGACAAATGCATTTGCATTATTAGTTTTAGCATATGAAATCCTATGGAAGTATCTGGGGTTTTGCTGTCATAAAAATAAAAGCTGGGAAATTATTTCTAATTACACTATGAAAATGTTTTCCATAAAGAGTATTAAAAAAATTATCTTAGAAAGGGTTAATTATGTAAATGTCCAATGCCAAAAGACTTCTTGTCACTGCAGGACTAATCTAAACTAAACTTCAGACGTTGCCCATAGCTGCACCGGGTCCCTGTGCCTGAAGGGTTGTCTGCTTTTTCCAGCTGTATCAGTTGATCTGATGAAAGACATTGCTTCTCCTTAGACCTTACCTTGCTGGTTTTGTAGATATCACAGCTCAGTAAATCTTATTGAGTGTTTCCTCCTGACCCTTCTGTAGAGGTAAAAGTATCTTGGATTCAAACCTAGATTCCTGCATATTTTGCTTGTAGATAACATAATACATTTAGTTTTCCACATTGTGTCTGGCCAGGACAGGATTAGCACGGCATTAATTGATTGCAGGAGGATCAAGGAAGTGGATTAGAGCTGCTTCACAACCGAGAAAGTTGATGATCCTGAAGCTAAACTCCCCTACTTGGGGAATGAGATGAAGAAAGCAAGATTTAATGAACTGCTTTGAGAAAAGGGTAAAGCCAGTCTATGTCCTGGCTTCCCAGTATATTCCAGTTATCCCTTGGGATGACTATATTTTCATACAATGCCAGCTTTCTTTTTAATATGATCCTTGAAATTTCTTTTAGGCCACCTAAAATGTCATGCCTTTTTCCTTCATCAATCAAAACATATTTTTTTTAACTGCAGGATGTTTGTTCAGTAGAGCTCACTGTTTTTCTTTCATTGATTTTCTTTTTAACATGCAGTTGTTGAAAACTTAATTTTGAGTTTAGTCAGCTTTGTTCAAGATGCATTGCTGCTCCAAGTAGAATTTGTGGTATGTTTTCTGCAGTCCGGTGTGAGGCACATACAGCATGATGGATGATGTTTGGAATGAAAAGCTGAATGAATACAGGCATTACCAAAGCTGCTCTCTTGATCTGAAAAGAGAAATCCCCTTCTTTGTTACTTCTTGATAAGAAATTTACAGTGACACATTGTTGGAAAAAATTCCCTCTGAAAAATAAACGCTACTTTAGATTTAGCAGTAAGATGTAGTTTGTGGTTTTTGTCTTTTGTATAAAAACCTTGTGAACATAAAAACATTTTTGCAGTGTGTGTGGGGGGGGTGTTCCTATTTTGACTTTATGGTCACTTATTAATCTTTCTATGTAAAATTGGCACTTCTTCCCCTGGAAAATTTTCCTCCTATCTATATTAGTGTTGCCCACCCAATGTCAGTAGCAAGCACTGGTTATTGCTACTTTTTTTTTCCTGCCTAGGAAAACCTATGCAGTCCTCTAATGCCCGACAGGTTAATTTGCTGCCTTAGAAAATTGCATATAGTGACCCAAATCTATGGTGCTAAGTTTTCAGCGACGCAAGAATGTATTATTACCATCAGGGAATCTACTGAAATCCAGCCATTTGGGGATTTTCTTTTATTCTCAATGGCAAAAAAATGACCAGCTTGTACTACATCAGGGTCCAGGGAAATGTGGTGCATGGGCAGAAGGGCTCTGTGTTTTAGCAAAACCGGATTTTAGGTGATATGGCAATACAAGGCTTTGGTGGGAATATTGTGTCACTAATTCATCCTCTCTGTCTAGTCTGGCTGCTGTGCTCTTTTTCCTCTGGGGATAATTCAGATCAGGGACAACAGCTGATTGCCAGGGTGTTCCCTTTAGCAGTGGCGGAGGAGCACATACTCTCAACACCTACTCAGTGTCGTACATTTGAGAGCTGTTGTCTATATTTGTACCACTGGAAAACAAGCCGTAACTGCCTAAGCACCACACCAGTTTGGGTGGGCTTTAAGAAACAAGGAACTGTGGGGCACAGCCCGCTTCTCATACACACTGTGGAGAGCAGAGTAAAACAAATTTTAAAACAGATTTGCATTCCCTCCATACTGTTAGCAACTGGCATGCTTTGGAGAGGATATAGATGATGATCTTTAACCAATATATTTGGTCTGTATTCCTAGATCACTAAGAAAGTGAGCATGGTATCAGTAGGGCTAATGTCATGGTATCAGAGGCTGTGCATCCAAAGATGTGGCAGACTGGCCAGGACTGAAACCCACTGATCAGAAGGGAAGTAGCTCTGTAACTGCAGGATGGTGACACACAGGAACCTGTACACAGAGTTTATTTTCTCCATGTTCCTTCTCAGTTGTGTGGGTACATTTGGCCATGAAAAGCATTGTAATGTTTGAGAAAAAAAGATACTAGTGAAGCAGTATCTTTCAACACCACATCAATTTACATGCTTAATTTAAATACTGCAGTTGTTTGCCTGGTGGCTTAATTAGTGTGGTATGAAATTAGCATGAAAAACTGCAAGTCCCTCATGTAAAACAATCAAACAAACGATCTTTTCCACAAGCACATTCTCGTTATAACTTCGAGAGGCTGAATTCTCAGCTAGTGTGAACCTGCATAGCCCCCCATTCCAGATGTTGTCTTACACCAGATGAGAATCCGGCCCCAATAGCTCTATGCTTCCTGCCCTAATAGTGCCGCTTGGTAAAGAAGTGATAACAGCCTTACGTGTAGGCAAAGCGTTAGGTCATAAGGTCTCAGAGGTCCTGGAGGAGAAAATGCAGCCTTCCAAGCAGTTTGAAGGCTGGAGAAGTCAAAGCATGCTGATCCAACAGCATAATCTTGAAAATACAAGGACAAATAGGAGAGTTAACTATTAGCTTCATTCTAAATTGCTGAGCACAGGCAGACTTGGCCTCTGTACCTGCAGAATAAGTTGTTAGCCAATGTGATTAACTTGCTGATAAAACAGAAATCTCCCAGGGAACAAGTTGTGCCTGAACCACCACTCCAACCCTGACAGGTTCCCCCCCACACCTCTCCCCTCACATCCCCACTCTCGTCCCCCTCTGTCTTTCCTGATGCTGGTTGCCCATGAGGGGCAGGAATACGTTAATTCTCTGTCTCACATGAGGGACTGTCATGAAGAGCTGGGAGCATCCCAGGGGATGGCACTGGTGGCTTGCTAGGGCAGCTTCTGTCACTGATTTCAGGAGGGTCCGCTGCTGCTCTCCAACAAACACATTTCTAGCCCTCATGGTTGCAGAGGAAAACCTTAAAACCTAAATCCCTGACAGCTCAAAAAAGAGGATAAATGAAAGGAACCCCATTTTTTAAGTCAAAGCTGGTTTGATCTTACTTTCTTGCTTTCCCTCCCGCTGCGGCTGAACCCCAGAGCTGCTGCTCTCTGAACAAGAGGCAGCCGCCGGGGCCGGCGAGCAGAGCCGGGGCGAGCTGGACCTCTCCTTCCTCTCCTCTTCCCTCTGCCCAGCCCACACCTGTGGTCAGGGGACGGGGTGAGAAGCCCGCTGGCACCACCCCACAGCTGCAGCATGTCAAAGCAGAGGACGGGAGGAGGCTTAGTGTGGTGCTGTGGGCACCGGCATGACGGGGACCACACCAACGCGGCTGCGTGCTCTTGGCTGGATGTCATCAGACATGAGAACGTGCTGCTTCCCAGAGGCACTTTTGTCCGTGGATAAGTAAGCCCAATGCTCGCTTTCAGAAAAGGCTTTCAGACGTACCCCTGAAGAGGAAAAAGGAAGTTTTGAAAGGTGGGATCTGAGGAGAGGAAGTGACTCATGGGCTCAAAGAGAGATGGGCAGGGAGCGACAGCCGGCCGAGGCAGCAGAAGCGATCCCCAACTGTGCCGAGTCGTGGGAATGGGGGTGAGGAAGGAGCCTGAGGCTGAGGGAGCCGAGCTTCAGGAACAGCTACAGTCCTACCCTTGACTTCTGGGCATAGGATTTTTAATGCATCCCCCTGCAGCCAGCTCCCAGGCTCACCGGTGTGTCTGGCTGTGCCATGCATGTGGGTTTTGAGGTGACTCCAACTGCCCTCCCAGCCAGCAGAGCCCCAGCGAGCCCTGCAGGGTGCTGGACGCCGTGCTGAGAGCACAGCACCCCGACACGGCAGCCCTGTCTTCCCCAGCTGTGTGGGCACACCATCGCCTGCTGCAGCGCTCCAGCCATGGCTGCAGCCCTTCCCGGGACAGTCTGAGGGGGAGGAAGGGCAGTTGCGATTTGGGTGAAGAACAAGAGATTTTTGCCCTCATTTTACATTTTGCAAATAGCCATCTTTCGTCACTTTAAAGCAGTAAAAGCAGATCTGGGTGGGCTTTTATGGGGGTTCATGAGAGATGTGACATGAGAGTCATATTTAGGACTTTTGCACTGACCCCTTCCAGAGCTTCTTTGTCAGGGTGGACTTTTCTCCACCGACGGATGGGATGCCCTTTTTACCTGACTGAGGCATGAGCTCTTTTCCTGCGTCCTCTTTTGCACCTTATAACCTGTGTAGCCTCTGGTAGAACGAGCTTTCTCTCTTAATAAGGAAGCTCTAACGGTCAGTTCTTTGTGAAAACTAACCGAGGAATTTCCTGGCTTTCAAACAATTTCCCCCCTTAATTATGATGTTCTAATAATATCTTTTCTTGTTAATTAACTGATCTCTACTTGATCCCTCATGTGCAGAGTACTCGAATAATAAACTGGCTGCAATTCTGTACTGTGTCTCCTAGAAAGGAAGTGAGGCCAGAGATAACATGATGTTACCTTTTGTTCCTGGTATTTATTAATTATTTATTTCTCTTTAATGAGTTGTCCTATGGACCAAGTAAGGTAGATCAGATGAGAGTGCTCATTTTGAATGTTGAATTAGACCCTTTTTTGTTGAGCTCAGTAGTGTTACAGGACTCACTCACCACTGTAGTCGAGATGTGCACTGCAGGAATATTACCAATCCAAGTTTTGCTGTCTTTTGCTTTGTGGCATTGACTAGTCTATTTGTAATGTGTGTGTAAACAGAATTGCATATTAGTTAAGTACTTCAGGCATTGTTTAAAGCATCTTCTTCCCCAGAGGACTACAGAGCTAGAACTGGGAAAGAACTATTTCCTCAATCACTGAGGTCACAGGAGTGGAATTAAAACAAATGGTAAGAGTTTGCTGTAAAAGCTGAAAATAACGCTCTACAATTACATCTGCAAAAGCTGTAGGTAATTATGTTCTGTGTGCACCTCCAGAACCGAAGTGACACAAAGACACACAGCTTCTTGCAGACAGCTTTAGCCAGTCATTAGTTGAAGCTTTGTTTGAAAAATGTTTCAATTAAAACCTGTGACTATTCATCAAGGGAAAGATGTATGCAAGATGTCTTTTCTTCTATGCCCAGAAAAAGAGTAGTGTGTTTTAGAGCCTTTCCCGAGAGTTAATAAGGGTTAAGATTCAGTTCTTGGCTACAGCAAATGGAGCTCATCTAATCTTCATTAATTTTACTTGGTTGTTTAAATAAACAGTGTTTTCATGTGTCATGTCTTGCTATCATATCTTACCTTTTGTCCATCTTCCTCTTAGGCTTCTCTGTACTTTAAGCTTTTTATTTTTTCCCACATCTAGAAAACTAGAACTTGCATCCTGAAGATATTGACCTAGGCAAGGGCAAAAAAATTATATGCAGTGTGTTGTATCACCACACCAAATTTCTTGGGCTTTTCCTAGAATCTACTTTTGTTTTAGTCAGACCCTATTGAACTTCTGGAAGAACCCTTGTATCGGGTAAGTATGGTAAGGAATCATGACTCATACTTGATATTTTTAGCCTTTTCTGGTGAAAGTGCCTAATCATTGGGTCTGGTAAGTCCATTTGGACCAGCTGCACAGTTCCTTACTTATTTTATATTCTAGTCTAGGTAATGCTTAGTTATATCAATCAGTGACCAACTGACTGATAGCCAAATTGGCAGCAAGTCATACAGTATGTTAGCCCAGATTCTGAAGTACTTCTCCATGATAGTCACTGCAATCACTAATATTTAAGGTGTAGACACTTGTAGGATCACCTCAGTGCTTCATGGCACCATGCTCCTCACTCTTTCATCCAAGGAATCAGCTTTTCCCCGGCGATAACCTTAACCGTCAGCACTTAAAAGGGAGTAGACTCTGGTAATCATGTGAAGCAGCCCGTGAGGCCATCTTGTAAATAACATCACTCATGTTTTCATGCACCTGATGGTGTTACAGAGATGCAAAAGCAGAGCTCGAAAGTACGTTCCTCAGTGATTATGCATTGTATGGTATTTGGCTGCCTACATCATTTCATCCTCACCTCTAACATGTATCTTTTGGCATACTAGAAATATTATGAGTTGTATTAATAATTGTCAGGAACAAATTTTAAAGGTTCTAATATAGTTCTATGTGTATCAAGTCTCACTGTCCAGAACTTTTGCATCTGTGTGGATTTTGGTGAATCAGCAATTAGCGTATTTCTTTGAAACCCAAAGGCATCTTAATTCTTACTTCATTTTTTCATTGCCAACCCCAACATGCCTTTACTTATATTTATGAGAGGTTATGGCCTCCCTCTGGTGGTTTTTGAAAACCAGAAAACTAGTAGAGGAACATAAATGAAAAAACAGTAGTTTTGTGCATAAGAAGTTGTTGATCGTTTGCAGAAGGCTGCACGTCAAATTTCTCCTCTGTCTGTCACCACACTTGTTTTTAAGTTGAGCTAGTTTTTTTATTGAGGCATTTTACTATGGTGATGTATCCTGAGAGAGGAGAAATGCATATCGATAGATCACAGAGCAATGAGGTAGGTAATTCTGTTAAGGGGCTGTGCTTTCATCAACGGTTTCACCAGCTAAACCTGCGTATGTTTACTAGTTCTTCATCTCCTTCTTCTACTAGTTCATCGTCTCCTGCATCGGATTTGAAATTACTCCATAGCTATTTACTGAAGAAAAATATTGTTAAATTATTTTTTTCTTGGTAGCTACTGTGAAAATTAATGATAACATAAACAGAGAGTCAGACTTCACTCTTAAATAGCCATTTTGTCAATGTAGCATTTATACCTGGAGGCTGAAGGGGAAACAAAAAAAGAAAACATTGACGTCAACAAGTTTCTCTTTCTCCCCAGGCTCAAATACGTGGATATGCTTTTTGCTGGTGAAAAGAGAATTTGTATACGAATGTTCCGCATTAATTCACAGCTAATTACAAACATACAGAACATGCAAGGTGAAAATTGCTTCTAATCATGTTCTGCTTCTGCGGAAGTCGGCACTGGCTTGCAGGCGGTCTGGCGGCAGGATAGAATTTCAGTGCAGGCGTGCACGTGGGGGCCGAAGCCCGAACACCGCGGCCGGGATGCTCAGATGCTGGTTGCACATTTGCTGCGTGACTGCCGCAGGAGTGTTTCAGCAGCCAGGTGACGACTGGAGCCCAGGAATGTCTCTGGGACGGTCCCCTCACCCTTTACTATGATCACTCCCCAGGTTTTTTTCCCAGAGCAATTGCATGATGGTCTGGAGAGGAAAACAGGGAACTACCTTTGATCTGCAGGAGTCCAGAGGCATCGTGGTTAAACTTCCTGTAGATTTTCCTGCCTAGAAAAGCTTTTTTTCCATTGTGTTTGACATAAACAATAGTTTATGGGAAAGAAAGAAGGGAAGAAGACTTAGAACTGAGAAAGAGTTTTACCTGTGCAAAGGTGTGTGGTTGTGTTCAAAATACCTCTGAATCGCTTTAACTTTTTGGCTGACTAATTCGATCCTTCTGTCCCATTTGATTAAAATTCAGGAAACAAATCAGTTGCATTAAAATAACATGACTTCCACCTTTTTTATTTTGATTGTATTAAGCAGATATTATTGGAGAATTTGGTCACAGGCCATAGGAAATTGCCATTTAATTTAATATTATAGTCAAATTTGAAGTTAGAAGAAGGCTCCAAATCAGCCTATGTCATGTAATAAGGGATGAGCAAAATCCTGGCCCCATGACAAAAACGGCAATGCTCCCATTTTGTTCCATGGAACCAGGATTTTCACCCAAATGACTTAACTAAAAGTCGTGTTGTTCAACTGTACATGTATAATTATATTTCTAAAATCTGTAGGTAGTTCCCATCAGGTGGCTCCTGCTTCTGAGGGTAAGTGTTACAGGTGTATTGGCATACTACAATTAGGAAACGTGCCTTTTTTTTTTTTAAATAATAACTTTTACTCCACCTAAGGAATTTGTTCAATATTCAAAGTTTCTGCCCTGAGTGCCAGCAAAGGACTCAGTCCTGCAGGGTGCTGAACACTCAGGCTTCCATCCAGCAAGGCACTTAGGCATGTCCTTAATCTTAAACATGGGTCTAATCCCCAGGACTTCACCAAATAGAAGCTAAAGAGCTCAGTACCCTGCAGGGACCCCCAAACCTCCTCTCCATTGGTCTTCTGCAGAGCTTCCATAGTTTTGTTATAGTAATATGGTAAGAATTAAGCCAATGGCATTTAAGGTATTGTTTTAAAAATACTGCACAAAGATAATACATGCTATATCGTACAGTAGATCAGTTTTCAAACCAGGAAAATGAAGTTTTCTGCAAGCTTCAGCTCCTTTGTTTTTTTGTACAATAGGGAACACTCTTGTAGCATCTTACGTGGTTTTGATTATAGCATTTGTGATTCTTTAAATATTTATTCTTCAGCAGTTAAGAAACTTGGTGAAGGGGGACTTTATAAACATTTATCATGGATCAAGTGTTCACGTGAAAAGGAAATTAGGTTCTCTCATCCTATAGGGAAGAAGTACCTTTTCATAAAAGCTGTGGCCTCAATTTGGCAGAGCATCTTGATTCAGGACAATGACTGAGCATATACCTAGCCTTACACACGTGTCCAAGTTCTGTAAAAGTTGTCCAGACTCCCCCAAACACATAAATGCTGCCCTGAATTGGTGCCTATTCTACTAGCTGCCCACAGATCACTTCAGCAATATTAGATATGCCATTTGGGATTCACAGCACACAGCTCTCCAGAAGACAGATGAGTAAACTCTCCCTTCACCACCCGAAAGATTTGTTTGCTTTGCAGTGATTGGCAGTGGTGTCATGTGAAATACCACCAGGCAAATTCCATTTGATTAAATAATTATCACATATGACCAAAAAATGTACCATTAATTGTGAAAACAAATTAAAACTCCCCAAATTCTCTCCCCTTCCTTCCTTGCTCTGTTAATTGCTCTTTCATAGGCAAGTGACACAATTATTGACTTTAAACTAAAAAGGTTCCAGGGTAGGTACGGTACTCGGAACTTAAAATATTCTGTGCTGATTAAAATTTTTACACAGCTTATTTAAAACAGCTTCCCTGAGAAGAGGTGGAAAGTGCATCACTCAGTGGACCCCAAGTAGTTTTCACCATATTCAATCCCACAGAACTTTTCCTAGGGAGGGGCTAGAACTGCAAGGAGATTGTTTCTGCCTCCTAATGCAAACAATTAGGGTCTCTTTTTGTGGCCCAGTTTTTCGAAGCTCTATCTGGGCAGAATTCCCAGTGACTTCAGTGCAGTTAGGACTGTTAAAAAGACTCGCAGGATGGCTTCCAGTTCTCCGAATGGTGAAAGACAGTGAAAATGGTGTGTACCTCGTAAATAAATCTGATCAACCAGGTACAGGCACGGCTGTGATTCAAGTGGGTGCCTGGGGCCAGGGCAGCACAGCTGGGCACCACTGGCTGCCTGCTGTGACATGGGATCATGCCCACACTAGTAGTGTGGTAAAAGCATCATTAACACCGCCTGCTGATATTAAGATGGATACACAGAGAAATCTTGGCCCCACAGAGGCTGGTGGAAGACCCATCAGCTCTTCTCCACTTCCACTCGTGGCTGCACTTGTTTTGTGTGCTCCTCTGCCAGCTACCCTCTGTAAAGACAGCTGCGGTAGTACATGGGTCTGGCTGGTGGGATGAGGGTCTCCTGTGATGCTGCAGTGCCACCCTCAGCTGACAGTTGCAACATCAGTTGGACAGAATAAAATCGGAGCACATTTGTAGGGAAAGGTTGGCTGGATTCTTTAGCTGGCTTGGTCCCTCTCTTTAAGTTTCTTGCCTTTTTCATTTTGTTCTTCATGTTTTAGGCACTTCCTTTCAGGATGAAGGTCTGGCACAGCACCTTCTGCTGTCAACAGGAGCCCTTCCTCTGACTTGCAGAAAGAGAAGTAGTGTCTTCTTTTGTGCATTTTAGTTTTTTATTTCTGAAGTGCTTTGTCCAACTCAGTCTTCAGATATCTTGCAAATACCATTTTGTCATTGGGCAGTATTTCTGGATTCCGGGTAGATTTACTCTGAAAGGGGCATCACGCCACCTCGGTCAGTATCTGTTGACGCTATTACTCCAGACAAGCCTGACCTGTTGAAATGTAATGTTTCTCATACTAGTTTCCCAAACTAGCGAGGCTGTTGCTATTTCAGGTGGCTTAAAAATATGTGCACAGTTTGTACTTTGAATGTTTAATAAGCTTAAAACATGAAATATATAATGCAGCTTGAACTTTCTGGTGTTATTTCATCACCAAAAAAGCAAAGTCTTGAGGCTCAGCAATTGCCTTTGTCAGAATGTAAATTCCAGCATGTAATACCCAGGCTGTACGCTTCAGGAAATCAGTATTAACCTATTAGCATGCAGTTTTCCTTGGAGAAGAGCCATCTTCACACTGAGCCTGTATTCCTGCTTCAAACCTTCCTGTCACTGTTCCGTATCCACGACCCAGCCTAAGGCTGCCTTTGACGGTTCTCCAGCCATTTCCTGCATACTGCACTCGCACTAATTGAAAATTTGGGTGGCCTTGCTTATTTATTTTCCTGGAATGTAGTGGGTTATATTTTCATGGCACTTTCTCAGCAGTGCAACGTTTCAATTTCAAAACCGCTGCAATATGAGGAAAAGTACCCCCCAAAATTAAAAAAATAACAATAAAAACCAGCATACCTTTGATTAATTTTTACAGTAGTTCTTTTGTAAAAATATATAATGGAAAAAGAATTCAGTGTTGCTTTTGTCTCTCAAGATCAGAGGCAAGAGCAGCAATTTAAATACATGTACAAGATGATCACATGCAGACACAATGAGGCATGAAACTTTAAATGTACAGATGCTGTGGAAATGAAAAGATAATATAACGTGTATTCTTTGCAAGTCTTGCAGAGTTCAACAGCTACATAATGTGTGTGGAGGGAAGAGAGAATCAGCCCCCCTGCACTCTCTAGGAAAATTCCAACTATGTCTGGATGTGCCATTGGCACTAGCGCCGTACTTTGCCTCCCTGGATTTCTGCAGGAATGTAATTCCACGGCAGCCAGGGTTAGTGTGTCACTGTTACCTCTGTGCTTGGAGATGCATGTGCTTGGGTATGAGTGTCTACATTAGATTTCAAGTTTTGATCAAATATTTTCCCCAATCCCTCCCCAAAATTTCAAACCTACATAATTTTTTTTCTCTTCTTGCCTAATTATTTTGTTTTATTGCAATTTTTTTGTGTGTGCAAAAGGTTGGTGCAACCAAGTCAACATCAACAAATAGTATTTTTTTTCCTAATAAACTAAGTGCAACTATTGAAATGTTTTGGGAATCATGTTTTGTTCCCCAGAATGCAGGCATAAGGAAATATTTAACAATAAATATGCCATTAAGATGCTGACTTGTATCTCAGAAATTATTTGGAGGAAGAGTGAACTGAAGATGGAGTCTGTTTTTACCTACAGGCACACACCTTAAGGATTACCCAACTATTCAAACCTATAGATGTTTCAGAAAGGAGACAAAACTGGGGGCCAAAAGGAAAAGAAATTTTAAAAAAGAAAATATCTGCTCCTATTTCTGAGTTTTCAGGATGCCATTTTGGGGTTTTACCTATAACTCTGAAATTTGGAGCCTTTTTAGTCAAGAACCAAACATTTTCTTGTAAATGAGAAAAATAACAAAATAAGCGGGGGGGGGGGGTTTGGTTTGTTGTGAGGTGGTTTTGTTGGTTTTTTTTTTTTAACAGTCTCTTATCAAAACATCAGCCCCAGCATTCCCCCATTTCCATTTCCTTCTTTGAAAAGTCTAGATCCCCCCACTGGGGAAGTTCAGATTTGGAGTGGACCTCTCCAGACTGTTCCAAATCCTATTTTCAAACTCACTCACTGTACATTTCCAAGAGAGGTGATTGATTTTGGCAGTTAAAAAGTGTCCCAAGCTACGGGTAGTGTAGCAATCCATCAAAGTGTATCTCGCATGTGCACATTGTGCCTCGTTACAATTAACAGTGAATTGTGGTTCAGCTGGATGTTACAAATCCCCTGAAGTGTAACACAAGTGGTTAAATGAGCACTTCCCTTTATATTTATGGCTGGTTAATTTTGCCTTGTAAATGTGAGCAGTAATCAATTAGGAAAAATGGGTTAAAATGGAAGAAGATGGTGCTCCCCCGGCCCTGTCTCTCCGCACTGAGGGTTTCTGCCCCTTGTCGAGGATGCAGCCACACTGTCAGCTTCGCATTTGGCACAACTGAGGCAGAGCACGGAATGGGAGGGACTGTGTGGTGGGCACAAGGGGCACTTTTAAAAGTGGGTTTGCTGCCCATAGAGGAAATGCTTGTTGTCTAATCACCAAAGCATAATCTGCTTCAGAAGATCCTTCCTCCAGGCTTTTTCCTTTACTGCTGGTGAAGACAGCACCAAGGGCTGTTGCGTATGGGTGGTTATGCTCTGGAGGAGAGAGCAGATACTTCAGCTGCAGGTTGGCTCTCTTAACAATCCTGAACAACAACTAGCGACTATCACATTCGCAAATGACTATCAATGTACTAACTCCTCTAATTTTGATGTTCTATTTTACTCCTTTAAAGAAACCACCAGGATTTCTGTTAGATCATGACTGATGTTGTCTTTAACTGCAGCTGATAGCTTTGGGAAATGGAAAAGGGAAATGGAAATTGTTCTAGCCAGTTTTCGCATGCCATCTTTTTTTCTGTTGCTAGAAATACTTGCACAAGCCAAAAAATTGTCTAATCCTGCCGCTTGCTCATAACTGAATCATGACACAAGTCTTAAGTGGGCAAATGCAAGGGTATCAGCACAGGAGGCTAGCCAGTACATAGCAAGAGCCAAATACAGGCCTGATACTGATACTAATAGTTGCACAGGGCTATAAGGCACCTTACGAACTCGCCTAGTATGTCCTGCCTCTTAAGGAAGGACTGACTATAGCACCAGAATAGCATCTAGCCAGTTCTTGAAGGCTTCCAGTGAAGAAGTTCAGCCCATTTCCTAAACAACCTATACCAGTATTTCATTGTCCCTAGTGTTACAGTTCTTCCCAATGCTCTTTGCTACAGTGTCTCCTATCTATTGTCCTGTGCCTCCCAGATATGGAAAATTGACTCTTAACTGCTGCTGTGGGACTTTTATCAGGCCTTCAGAAGTGGGCATATATTGCCCACAAGCTGGATTTGGATGTGCAAAGCACAATAAATAATAATAATAATAAACAACAGGTAGAAACAGGACGGAATATTTGTTATAACTGTATTCAGATATTGACTGTAATGTATATTTTAAAACGTGTGTCCCAAAGTAGGTTCTGAAAGTGTGACTGATGGGGACTTGGTCCTTTTGAAAAAAACAGCCCTGAAATCTGTAATGTGCTTGAGTAATTTTACTGCGATGACCAGTCCCACTACCACAATCGGGCAAGTCATGCGAATAAAGTGAGTCAGGGTCTTAGCTGTGCGCAGAATGGGACTGGGGGTTGTATAAGGCTGAATCCAACAGGCTACTTAATATGCATGCTTAATTTTAAGTATTTGAGTTCAGTTCTTTTGGTAAAGTGAATAATAGACCTGAATGTGTTTTAAAGTTTATGGGAATGCATAAGTGCTTTCTTGGCTCGCAGCCAGAGTGCTCAGCACATTGCAGGGCTAAAAAGAGATTTAACAGTCTAAATTTAGGCCCCTATGTTTTAAAACACTGACCAACATTCTTTTAAGAAATTTCTGTGGAAATTGCTGTAGATCTGAAGTCAAGGCCAAGCATGTCTCTCATGTAAATGTACTTCTGTGTCTAAGAATAAATGTCAATAAGAAATATTAAAGACTAGAACTGTAGTTCATTAAAATCAAATATTGTCATGTATTTAATGGGTTTCAGATTAAGCTGTCTGATCTTGTACCTTTGATTGTACATTTAGGGTATAGATCAAAATCCACATTTTAATGGTAATTGCTTAAAATATTTTTTGTCTCTAAAAGGAACTTCATAATTATATTCAATTGATGTAAAATGCAACCCCCTGCTAATAGCATACAGTTGTGATACTAATTTGAACATAAATTATCTAAAAAGTTAATTTTTGAAAGAACAATTATACTTGGCCCAGATTGCATAGTTTGACTAACCGCTTTTTGCCATTCGTGTTCCCTTTTCCCCAGCCCTATTTTGTAATTTTCCCTTCTTTTTTCACCATAGGAGAATTAGAGATCAGGAGGATGGGAGGAAGAAGAGAGGAAAGAATGAGAGAGAGACAGACAGGGAAACTTAGGAAGAAAAAAAAATACAGTAAAGAAGGGGTTTAGAAATAGATGGAATCTTTATTTGTAATATTAAACACAAAAAACACAGTATCATTTCCTTTAAAATAAAAGTGGTTTTGCAAGTATGTGTGTATGTCATACACTTACTGTGTTATCAGACCTGATTATTTATTGTCATGTATCAAGTGTCAAAAACCAGTCCCCATTGTACTACATATTGAACAGCTGTAACAGCAAAGTGGATCTGTCCCCGAAAATGCATGTAAAATAAAGCCAAGTTCCTGCAAGAAATTGCACATACACATGAAATTACAAGCTGATAGGCACTCTGGCAAGAAAACACTGGTAGTGGCAAAAAACAGCCAACCTTGGGCTGCTTGTCACATCTTCTCTCTACAGACACATGTCAGCAGAGCCACTGAATGGGGCAAGTGAAGGAAATAGCATGGCTCCACCAAAATGAGCCCAACTGATAATTAAATAATAGTTCTTTGTTACTCCAGCTGATCATTGGGAAGTGCTGGCTACTACCAGAGAAGAGGTATGTTCGATTCCAGTGGAGGGGAGCTGGGGTGTGCAAGCAGCGACGAACTGTCCCATGAGTATAACTCAGTTCAGAACAGGAGATCTGATCTCTGCCCTCACTCAACATGATTTCCGAAGTCTGTGAAAAAATATCTACTGAACAGCTTTTCCCTGCTTATTCCCAAAAGCATGGAAATGAAAGCAGTTGTGCCAGGTCTTGTGGAAAAGAAGGACGGAATTTCACCTGGAATTTGACAAATGGTCTTTGAAGTGGCTTTTTTTTTTTCCTTTGAGAAAGAAAGGTGGCAAAATTTTAAGTTGGTTTAGGTTTTAACTGCCCCCCATCTGTTGTTTTAAAATGCATGCAGTAGATGAAGGTTGATTCCAAGAAGTATTTAAACTGATGCAACTTAGTAGTGACACCCTTGACAGAGCTGTCGTATACAGCATTCAGTATTTTTAGCTGCACAAAGTAATTTAATAATTTGTTTCATTGGTGCTGTTTAGAGAAACAATGCCTCTGGGTCAGTAGTGCACAGATTCCTTGGATAGGTCTTGAAAGGGAAGAATTAGGGTGGTGTTAGCCAAAAAGTAAAACAGTGAGAGAATTTTGTGTACTGTTGGAAATGGTTTAAAGTGCAAAAGACTATATTTTTTGTTTGATGTGGAAAAAGTGACTGTATGTGTTCTGGAAGAAAACTCAAAATATTGTGTGCATTAATTCATATGTTGTTTCTCTTGAAGCATACCAGAAATCATCTGGGGGAAAACACTGACCAGTAAGTTGTTTCCTTCTCTCTTGCCTTTCAGCTAAGATAAATATATTTCATTTCATAATGAAGGTTTCTGGCTTAAACTCCTGGATAATGGTCAAAAAGCTTCCAAGGCCAAAGAACGTATTTATGTACTTATTCATTTACAAAAGAAATAGAAGCGTAAGATTTAAGTAGATCACTTTCTGGATGTTGGTTTGACAATCCAGATCCAGGTGAAGCAGAAAGCAGCTGGTCTTGGGAGCATAATACAACACAGGAAATCTGCTTGGAAATTGAAATATCTGCACGAATTTTTCATAAAAATCTATGGCAGCTGCTAGAAGCCAACATCTGCAGGAATGTTCCACCAATGGATCAAGAAAATAGAGGGAAGTGGAACCAATGAGGTGAAGAAAGGTTGTGCAGGGATTATAGATTTGTTAGAGCAGGCAAGGACGGGTTGGGTTTCTTGGCTTTGCTCCTGGTTCTACTGCCACAGCTTTGGCAGGTTACTGATCTCCAGTTCAGAAGACATCTCTCATGGTCATGGAAGCAGCCCTCTTAATTTCAATCAGGCTTAAAGTTAAGTAGTACACATAGAAAAAAGGAGGAGCTGGTGAGTTATAGATCAGGTAGCTTCAGTTTGTGGAAATTATCAAGCAAACCACCTGTAAGCAGTAGAAGACAGACAGACAAGTAACAACAAACATGGATTTGTCAAGAACAAATCCTGTTAAACCAATCTGATTTCCTTTTACAATAAGGTAATAGGTACTATACAAAGGAGAGAAGTATTAAGAAGTCATGTATCTTCATTTTAGTAAAGCTTTTGGCAATGTTTCTCAAGAATAAGCGAAGACAATATGGTCCAGATTGAAAATCCCATGGCTCCAGAAAAAGCAGGGCTGAGGAAGAGTTAGCAAAATGGGGCCACTACCAAAATGGAGAGATGTATTGAAAGAGGTTCCTCAAGGGTCTATCCTGTATCTGATACTACTTATAAAACATCTGAATAACAGAACAGAGACTAAGCTTGTTACATTTGGAGAGGACATGAAGAAGAGAGTAGCTAAAAGTGTGTTAGAGAACAGAATTAGTATTCAGAGGAATCTCGTCAAACTGGAGATTTCTTTTTTTAAGAAAAACACAGAAGATAGGTATAAGTGTAGTATATTAGACACAGCATCATCAGTTCCCCAGATACAGGAAGGGGAAAAGTAAACAGGATTACAGTTGCATAGAAAAAATGTGAATCACAGGCTAAACACGAGTCACCACTGTTATGCTGTTGTAAAAAGGCAAATGCCATACGAGGGGGGTAGGAACAGGAAGACAGCCTGCAAAATAGGCAAAGCAATTATTTTGCTCTGCTAACCCATGGTACAACTTCAGTTTTAGTTTTTCTTTTTTTAAAAAAATTTTTTTCACCTGGAGCATGCTTGTCTTGGGACACTGCACTTCCAGAATGACATTGAGTGACTGGAGAAGAGTGCAGCGGAGATCAAGCTTGATTACCAGTCCAGAAAACATTAAATATCTGGATACTAATGGGACTGTTTGGATTAACGAGGAAAAGAACATACAGGGGGAAGAGCCTTTAAATATGTAAGACTGCTACAGGGAGGAAGCAAACAGTCCTTTCTCTGGGCCCAGCAAAGACAGACCTTTCACTAAAGGACTCAAATTGCAGTAGGGGATATATTCAGAGTATACATTAGAAAAAAAACCTTTAGTGATAAGGGTAGGGAAACACTGGGAAAGATTGCCTAAGGAGATGGCAAAAGCACCATACTGGGAAGACTTTAAGAACAAGATTGAAAAAACAGTTATGTTATAACAAAGGAGTAGTTGATCCTCTCTTGGGCCAAGGGAAAGGACTAGAAAGGGTGATTTCTTAAGGTCGTTTTCAACCTTATGCTTCTTAGCTTTTTTCTGTTCCTCAGATTTCCCTGGTTATAATATTCACCTCACAAATTCAAACAGAAGTAGGGAGAGGTCTGGTTTGGACGTCCACATGTCAAAAAAGTAAGGTGATAGCTGTAATCTTGAAGGCATTCAGAAAAGAGAACAGTTCTGGAAAGGCAGTTACACAGTGCAGAATCAAAGTTAATCCATACAGTTTATCAAGAGAAGGTGAAGGAGTAAATCTGCTGTATTTTACAAACATCTTCAAAAGGAAGATATTTCTGTTAACAAGAAGCAGGCTTGCAATGGACAGATGCTGCAGCTAGATGAATTTACCTTTTCAAACAACATCTATATTTCTATCAGTTATTTTTTACATGGTAGGGTAGCATGGTACATGTTAGGGTAACCACTGAGAAATCTTCAAAAGTGCAGTGATGGATTCGCCATTTCTCCTACTCTTTAAAATAAAATGAAGATGTCTTTCTAAGAAACAACTATAGAAAGATCCTGGTGTGGGAATTGTTGGAGGAAATTCTACAGCTTTCAATATTCAGGTTAGACAAGACAATCATAATAATCTCTCTTGGCTTTCAAATCTGTTTACTCAACTTTGTAGAGAGATGTAATGTTTACAGATCACTGTCAAATCTGCATAAAAGGATTAGAAAAAGGCATGAATGAGCAATTACTCTGGTGACCTCTATGAGGTATAATACTTACTATTTACCAGGTCATTATATTACAACTTGTCATTTCTTTCCTCAGTTTTAACAGCATAGATTAATCTCTTTAATGGCACCTGGAGTTCCATGGAGTAATATATTTATATTAGCAGCATTATATATGACAGCAAATATATACTACATATTATGGTATGTACATTATAAGCTATATATGAGAGAGAGAGAGAGAGAGATAAAAAAACAGCAACAGTTTTTGTCCTTTTGTTCTAAAGAGATGTGTGGGGCAGTGCTTCTTTTCTCCAGTGGGTCAAATCTACAGTCAGTCACCGTCAGCTTTGTTCTGGAGTCACTGAAGGGGTAGGTGATGGTTACCACATGGTCACCACACATCAGCTGGGAAAACCACCCACAGTAGATTCAAAAAAGTGCAGCACACAGGAAGTTCCTCATTGACAATATTATCCAGAGCCCCTGCAGATCCTAAGAGTCCTGGATGCTGCTCTTGGCAACAGGAGGATTTGCCTATGTGGATGTCTGTGATGAACCTACACACGGCATTTATAAGGCTTGTGCCATTGCCGTAGCCTGGTTGTGCTGTTCTGACAGGCTCCCTGAGGACCAAGATCTGAATAAAAACACTGCTTAGCAGCTGTTTAGAAACGGCAGGTTAAAACCTCTAAAAGGGGAGGCTAGGTGGCATTTTCTGAAGCAAAAGGCCTCGCAGCTTTTTCTCACTTCAGCTAACACCATGGGGGGGGTGGGGGCGGCTTGTCTCTTCTCAAGTTCAGGCTCCCTCTTCTTAATGATTCACCTCTTTAGGGTATTTGCATTTACAACAGAGGTGAAGATGCAGCCAACTCGCAACAAGACTTCAGTCTGGTACTGAAGTTTGTCATTTGAACTAAACCTAAATTCATGGTTGTTTATTACAAAATCTGGGTAGACAGCTCCCTTTATGGACCCCCACTAAAGTCAATGGGCTTTTTGGGCACAGGTATCCACTCCCAGAGGGCATCGGGGTGGGGGGGGGGGCTGGGACCCAGGTATGTAGTGTGCTAGGTGGGGCCTTCCGTACCAACCAAACCTTTCAAAGTAGTGGTTTTATTTGGCACATCCGACGACAGGCTTTTAATGAGAAAATGCACACAAGCTGTCATGGAGGAGAAACATAATTTTCAAATGGGTGGCAAATAGTTACACTTTTTTTTTAATGTGATGCCAACTTTACTTTTCTTGGAGGACTGAAGAGCTCTCTTTCTGCATTGGGTATTAGCAGAAAACTGCAGAGCCACTAGTAACAACTTTGGAGATAATTAGAGAACAGACGAGTACCGGACATTCTCATTTTTCCCCAGAGAGATGCTGTGTAATGTTTTACGGAGCCTAGAGGAAAGAGTCAGAGAAGTGCTGTTTATTCATGTGACGAGATATTACAGCCTACTAATTTAACTTGGGCGGTTTTAACCTCTGGAAAAAAGTGAGGAAAATTTTATTTCTTGGCCATAATGCTTTTTATGGTGCTTAAGGTCTTTGAGATTTTATGAAAGGTAATTTGCTTTCCCACTAGTATCCTGGTTTAGGCCTCGTTTGGCAAAACTCAGCAACCAATTCTTCCTTCCGTGTTTTTTCTCTCATTGCTTTTCTTCTCCTTCCCATTAAGATTTTGTCTGAACTCAGGCTTTTGCAACTGAATTTCAAACAATCCCAGCAAAAAGGGAAAAAGGAGATCTCCTGACCCTTTCCAAAAGGAAAAGCAGCCTCTGTTGAGAGGCCCCCCAGGTAGACAGCAGGTTCGGTAAGAAACATTTTTACTTTTTCATTGGAAAAGGAGGCCTGATTCGCATGACCCGGCACTGACAGCACCGCCCGCCTGCCTTTCTCCGTCACCCTTCCTTCTTCCACCCATTGCAGCGAGCACCCCCGGGCCTTCCCCTCACACCACAGCACGGGGGTCCCCACGCTGCTGCCGGATGAGTTTCTGCCTGCAGGGCCTTGGCACAGCGCTCGGGGATGGGTTTATTACCATTTATTATTACTGCTGCTGCTGTTGTTGTTACCATCGTTGTCACGATTCCATTTTCCCCTTGCTCCTCTTCCACGAGGGGACCAATCCCCGCCGCTCTCGGCACCTCCACCACCTCCCGCCCAGGGGTGAGATGGAGGGGGGGGAGGGGAGCGCGCGCGAGCAGAGCGGTGCCTTTAAGGGGGCGGAGCTGGGGGGGCACGGCAGCGGCTGGGAGCGGCTGTCCCCCCGCCCTCGATCACTCCGCGCTCCATCGATTTTCTCGGGCAGCGGCTGGAGGTGCCTGTGTCCGCCGGACGCGGAGGCGCTGCCGGGAGCGGAGCTGCCCCAGGTGCCGGATACGAACTCGGCGGCGGCGGCCGGTGAGTGACAGTGTCTGGCCTCCCTCCCCGCTCTTCCTCCGCCCGGCTGCGCGGAGCTGGCTCTCAGCGGGGCAGCTCCGGCTGCTTCCCCCCTTCCCTCCCTGGGGCGGAGGCTGCCCCCCTCCCTGCGGCCTCCCCCCTTCTTCCTCCCCCGCTCCCCGGGGGGGGTTCGAGGCTCTCACCCGCCGGGCGGGGTCGAGTGTCGCGTCCCAGGCCCCGCCCCTGCCCCCAGGGGCAGGGATGGGGGGAGAGCGGGGACGGAACTGCCGTTAACGGCCGTTGGGGCGCGGGGGACCGTCGCTGGTCTCCTGCCGTCTGGCGCCGCGCCGCCCCTCCTCAGCCTCCCCGGGGGCACCTGCCGGCCCCGCCCCGCCGCGGGGTGCGCCGGTACCGGCCTGCCGTCGCCGGGATGAGTCCCCGCCCGGCCCCGCCCGGCCCCGCCCGTCTCCCCGGCACTGGGGGCTGGGGGAGGATGGCGGCTGGGCGCTGGGCCTCGCCGAGCTGCCTGGCGAGGGAAGGAGGTGTTGACTTCCCGGCTGCAGCAGCTCGCTTTGCCTTCCTCCCCCAGCCCCCTGATGAGGGACGGGGCACCGCCGGCAGGCGAGGGGCGCGCCTCGTCGCCTGTGAGCCCCCCGGTGGGACACACGGTGCCCCGCTGGCGGGTGGGTGTTTGCTGGGTGATGGGGGCTGTGAGAGGTTGCGCTCGGGCCGGGGAGCGCGGTGTCCCGGCCGTGGGTGCGCTTGTGAGGGAGCCCTTCTCGGTCCGGTGGGGCTGGCCCTGAAAGCCGGCGGGCAGGGCAGCAATTCAGTGGCTTTTGCTTTTGTTTCTCATTGCTGACAGCGGTCTGTCGAGAGCTCCTGGGCCCCCTTGGTTATACGATGAAACGAGGCTGGTCTAGAACTGTCCTAAATCGTTCAGCTCAGTGAAGTGTTTGCGTGTGTGAGCGCTGGGTGGGGAGTAGAGGAAATAAACAGGGGAGAGGCGAGGTCTGACCTCTGAAGAGCTGGTTACTTTCAGGTCTGACTTTTTTTTTTAACTTTGTCTTCAGTGATACCTTAAAGTTTCAGAAATAACTCCCCAAAATGAGTGTGTACTTAGGTAGTACAATAAGAAAGTACCGTAGTGAGGAATCTAGAAGAAATCAAAATAACATACACTGGTTGAGAGATGATTGCTTTCGTTGATATGTAACTGGAAGTGTTACACTTCCTCTGTGACTTAATTTTTTTTTTTTTTTTTTTTTTTAAATTTTCTGTCCAGTTCTAAATTTCTCCCTTGCTTGGACTGTGTAACAGTCAAGAAGGGTCCATGAGCTGGGTGACCAAATGTCTAGCCTCATTGCCTCTTCAATATCTGAATTAGGAACCTGAAAAGGATCTCTTACCAAGGGGAGTAGATGTCCGAAAATAGGGATGATCCTGTTTCCAAAGGGGAGTTTCCCATTCTGTCCAGTTTTACTGGTTTTCAAAATAGCGTTCCTTCTACACTGTCAGCTTTTCTTTCTGTCTCTCTTTTTTTCCCCTCTGCTTTTTCAATTTCCTGCAGTTTGCTTGCTCATTGTGGATTAACAGCTTCTAGCCACGCACTCAAAAGCTTTGAATTGAAAGCCAGTGATGTATTAAGGCATTTTAGCTCTGGCAGAACATCAGATTAAATCCAAACTACATTCATTCTTTAAAGTTTAGTTTAAAATCATAATCTCACTTCAACTTTCCAGGCTTTCTGATCATTCTTAAAATAAGTAAATAGTCTCTTTTCTCCTTTAGTGATTTGTGTGCATTTCATTACTGTAAACTTGGTTTTGTTTTTGCTTTTGATGAAGTTGTCAAAACAGTTAAAGGACTTCTGTTTATTTGTGTTTTTTTTTTTTTTAATGTAAACTGCAAATAAACAAAGTTGTGGCTTAGGAAAACAGCTCTGTTTTCTTGCTTTACCTTTTGCTCACCTGAAGTAGAAAAGCTCTATAATTCTTGGTTCCGTATATCACAGCTTGCGGTGACCCAGCAAGAAGCAGCAAAAAGCATGTCCTGCTGCTGATTTCTTTCCCATGGATAGCTTAGTTTACAGTTTTTTGTGATTTATGCCCACCCTTGGCCAACAATGTTTTTACTTAGATGGGATTCTGTTGTCTTAAACATCATTTAAAACAGGATGCAATGATTTTCATTATAGTGGTATGACTTACTCAATGAAAATACCATTAATTTGCATTGTAATGGTAAGGTTTTTTTCTGTATGGAAAACGTAACTTATTTTTTCTGTGCATCAGGGGTGAAACTGTTTAATTAAAAGCATGTTACCAATCAAACTTGTGCTGGTTTTTTTATTTTTTTTTTTTAAGCAATGTAAAGTAGTTTGTGTTTTCATGGCCTTCATTCAATACATTACGGTATTTTTACAGACTTGATAGGTCGAGGGTTTTTTAATGCTGTAATTGCTTTATCAGATATCAGTGCTGAATAGCAGTCTAAGTTAGTGGACATTTTTAGAATTCGTTTGAATTGAAGTTTGAAGTAATGAACTTAAAAAAAAAAAAAATAAGGCATTTAAATAAAATGTTTAATACCTTGCCCTTTGAGCAGTGGATATTGTCATGTGAAGAAACTGTTTCATCTTCAGTACAAAAGGTACTGTTCACTGAGCATTTTTGAACCTGTAGTGTTCAGATCTTATTTTTTTGAGTTGTAGGATTTCTTGTGAATATGAGCAGAGTCTTTTTGCTGGCTGTTGAGAGCATTTGAGGCAAAAACAGATAATAAAGATGTTAAAATATGTAATCCACCAATTAATTTCCCGAGGTCCTGTTAAAAAGAAACTATCCACTGATACAGTCCGTTCTTTATATTCTTTAAAAGTAGTATCTCAATAGGATGGTGACAGAAGGCTGAATATAAAAGCTGTTCTTAAAAACATGGATTCTGACAGCTATTGAAAGTATCCATGAAATAATCTGCAGTTACAGTTTTGTACTCAGGACAAAACAGTTTGTGAAGCATAGACGGACACTATCTGCATGTATTTTGAATGGCTGTACATCACTACTTAGTTATGCAAACAGGCACAGAAATTTTTTCAACAGCAGAAATCAGTAGTACTTCATTTTACAATGAAAGACTGGAAAATAATACTCGGAACACTGTGCATGTTGCAGTGAATTTATTTTCTATGTGAGCTTTTCAGTAAGAGTGGAATCTGCTGCTGTCCTTAAAAGTATGCTGAAGGTTCAAAATCCCAAACCAGCTAAATTAGTATCTTTTAGCAGAAGTCAGACATTAGCTCTTCAGCTTAACTTTGACCTTCTGTCTTGGACCACCTACATTCTGTAAATCTGTTCTGTGCAACATTGTCTTTCGAATTACTATTCCCAGGGGAGAAATACGGTGCTTGGTAATGGGGGAAATCTTGTTTGTAAAGGTGCTTGTAGGATGAGGGGTGATTAGACAGCACATGCGTAACACAGTCACATCAGATTGAAGTTTCATCTTTTGCACTGAACATGAAAGCAAAAGTCTGTGTTTACAGCTTGCAAAGTACTAATTTAAAAGTAAAGCTGATTTAAAATTTTTTTACCTTAACCTGAAAATTATTTTCTAGATTTCTTGTCAATATTTCAGTTCAAAAGCAGTTGGATTGTTCTCCCAATGTCAAAAGTTGGGGGAGGAGGGAAGGGCAGGAAAGAGAACTCATTTTTGTGATCTCCTGGAAAAAAAAAAAATAAATAAAAGGGAACCTGAGGTAGTTTTCCCTGAAACTGAGTAATGAGAGAAATGCCTGAAAATAAAGATTGTGTGATTGGTATGGTACGCACTTTGCATAGGGAGAGGTAAGCTAAGTATTTAATATCTTAAACAACAGTAAGTCAAACACGTTCCTCCCTCCTATGGAGAAATTGTTTGTAATTGTACTTTTTATATTATTTTGGAAGTATTTAATGCTTTTTCTTCAAAAGGAAATTGGTCTGTGTAGCCTTTTTTTGACAATAGAAGTTGTTAATTAATCTGCAGACAGTATGTTCAGCATTTTCAGTAGAAAGTACGGTGACTGCACTCGGTGATGGGTGTGAAAGCCTGTGTTTTGTTTCTAGTTTTGTTTTTGTTTTTTAAAGGAAAACAAAATTTCTGAAACACCAAGCCTTTAATGGGTCTGGTTTTTTTCTTGACCTTAAGGGAACTACAGATTCCCAGATTCTCAGTTTAATTCTCAAAGGCAGACCTTAGGCTATATTGTGCAGAAGCCAGTGGGGACTCTGGCAGTGTAAAAGTGTCTGTGGATCAGATTACAATATAAATCAGTGATTTTGGGGTATATTTAGACTTGTATTTTTTCTTTCACTTCATGGATAACCCGAAAGCAATGTACCCTGTATTTGGAAGTTCATCAAAAAGCCTGTAGTAGTCAAAGACTTAGGGCAATGCTGAGCAAAAGTTCCTTTTTAAATGCCCACTTTTGCATTGAGGACAAACTAAACTGATTTTTTGAGATAATCCTAAAATGTATCAGTTAAAAAGCAATGTCTTTACATTTTCTATTTAAGAATTCTGTGAGTCTTGTGACGCTTCGAACGTCAGTGTGGTTTTAACATGTGTACCTTGCTTCTTGCTGGAAAACTGAACGTTAGATTTTTGGCAAAGTTAAGGAGCTCTGTATATAGCTGATGGGTTTTTCTCATGTTTCCTTTTCATCAGCATAGAAGGCAGGGGAGCTTCTGTTTCTCACAAGACAACTTCACTATTCCAAAAGCACGATAGTGCTATACAGGAGATGGTATTTTAGGTGGATGAGTGGAAATGAAGATTGAGAGTATGTAAGGTAGAGCAGGCTGAAATATGTCAAAAAAATACCTGTGCACACAGGCTCTCAGACAGTGAAATACTTGAGCGTGCATTTGACCATGTGAATAGAGAAAGATGCTATAGAGTATGGCTTCAGTGCTTCCCTGAGCAGGGGCCAGGAAGAGGTGGTTAGGAGAGAACATGAAAAATACAGGAATCTCAGTAACAGAAGTACATGTCTCATCTTTTAAATATTTTTGAAACAAAAAGAACTGCCAAAAAAATTACACGGCAAATGTTAAATTTAGTGTTGCAGTCCTACCTGCAAGCACCCAAGTTAAAACTTCGACCATGTGAATTGTGTAATTACAGTGGTTATATAGTGTTTTTATAAAGAATATTGTGTATAGTTACAGGGCTTAGAAAAAATCCGTGGTGTCTTGTTTCTTTTCTCTAGAAAAAAAAATAAACCCCATCCCACTGGGATTTATTTAGTTTATTTTTCTGAACTTCTGGATCTTTCTGAATGCATTTGCATAAACATATTTGAAAGTTTTTGACGCTTGAAGTATTGTTTTCAAATATCTGCCTGTGAATAACATAAGGTAGAGGGATGATGAGGGTATTAAGATTCTCTACCATTTTCCTAATAACTGAAATAATGCACAGAAAATTATGAATAGCTTCAGAACAGAAGAGGGGTGAATGGTTTAACCGGAGGACAATAGGGAATGACTTCTACATGAAGCAAACTTTTACTGGATATTGGAGGTAGAAGCAGATGTAGGAAAGCATGTGCTTTGTGAGAATTTAGAAATTAATGGGAGATTTATGGCCATCTGTGATATGGTTTTGTGTAAAGCTGAGTTGACTTTTTTTCTATATATATGTTTATATATAGATGTTTAAGGCTTTTCTTCGCCATGTTGCTAGATTATAGTGATGTGTCACGTAATAAATACAGAAGCTTTTAACCAAATAGATGACTTAATTTCTGGGGAGTTGTAATGCAATTTATAGTGAAAATAGCGGAAATTTTGGGGAGAAACATCTGTGTTCAGACTTTCTTGAATTACATTTTCTTCTATGCTATCACCCTTTTCTAGCCAATTCAGTATGACCAGAACAGATGTTCAGAAAGCATAAATTGGTTTGACTTGAGTCTTGGTGATGAATAGGTGCTGTAATGTTGAATGTACTAGCAAAAGTGTTCATTTAAGAAGTGGTATAAACCAGCATGTAGACCCAACTAATAAATTGGGGGAATAATTTATTTTCAGTATGAAGTTATGGAACTTCAAAGCTAACTTTTTTGAAAATGTATTTGATAAGGTGAAATATTTTTAGGAATTTTTTTCTTAAGGTTTTCCGCAACAAAAATGTCCTACTCTAAGTTTATAGAGCTAATACTGACATTTGGATTATTGTAGTATCGATGGTTTTGTTTAATAGTGGCACTTGGAGATTGCCATTGTCACTTAGGAAAATAGATTTTGAGCTGAGGTGAAAATGTGACTGTGGTTCTGTGCTGTTTAGGCTGTGTATGTCGATTCAATTAAATTTGTGGGCTGATGAGTTTGATGGAGGAGATATGTGTGTTTGTCGCAGCACAGTGGAGGGAAGGGAAGCTTTTTTTAAAGTAGACTGACTAAAACAGGTTTTAAAATTCTTCAGATGTTTTATGCATTTTTTCTGTTTGAACAGGTGATATAATTGGCAGATGAAATGATTTTCTGAACTAAAAGAAACAAAGAATTCCTCCCCCCCCTCCGCTTCCCATTTTGAAAGTCTCTGTTCATCTGTGTTATAGATTAATGTTCTTTTTAATCTATTTTTAGAGGTTTGCTATTTTTACTTCATGCTCATGGGTCGCAAACTCAGTGTTATATGTAGGCTCATTAATTAGCTTCAGGTTTACGGTGTAAGATACTAATGAACAAAGCTTCATTTTACAACGGAATGTTTGTGGAAAAATTCAGTGTTTTGATGTTGTAATGGCATTTGTGCAGTTAATTGTTCTTTGTGGGGAATCTCTCCCCCTCCCCAAATAAATAATGTATCAAAATTTTTGATGTAAAAATACATTAATATATAGATATGCTGTACATCATAACTGATAAGATGCTGTCATTCATTATGTACAAGGAAATGGGTTTATACTAGTTTTTTTTTGACGTGTGATAGATAGAAGGTTAATTGATGTTAAATGGATGCTCTGTTAGCCCTTCATCAGCTACTAAACTAGTACAGGAGGGGTGCAAATCATTACTACAAAAGGCCAAGACCAGTATGTTTTCTTAGTGAGGCTTATAGGTCTTTTTTTATCCCTCCCTTCTTTCCCTCCTTCCCAACCACGCAAAACATAACCAGCTGTAATGATAGGAGGAGAGAGCAAGCAGCTTTTCTAAACACACACTCACACTCCTGCCCCCCTTCTTCCTCCTCATACCTCAGCAGAGTGACAGCTTCGAGATGTTGCGTGCGAGTGAGTTCAGCTGGTGCTGTGTGGTCTGGGTGTGTGGTCTCCAGCTCAACCGAGAGGCTGCTAACAGGGTGGATGAGAGAGAGCAACACTGTTTACTTTAATTTATTTCGGATGCCGGAACTGTGCCCGGAGTTTCTCCTGAGCTGGGTTCCACAGTTAGCAGTGTCAATCCCTCGCAGCTGCAGCCCAGGCTGTGACGGGTGCTGAACTCCTCTGCCGAGGGCTCTCGCAGCATCTGCCTTGGGTCCAGGCTTTTAATCCCTTGTGACTCAGAAATGTTAATGGCATCGCTGAGTGCTGTGATTATTTTGCTTTTACTCTGTCAAGATATATAGCCGTGAAGATGTACCTTGCTGGGTTAAGGAAAGCAGGACCTCTGAGATACTGATGAAATATGCGAGTATGGCTATTGTGAAAGCAAAACTGCTGCTCTTATTCCTTGGCTACCCTAAAACTAAAATCTCTAGTACGCCCTTCATAAGTGATTGGAATATTCGGGAATATTCTTTTAAAAAGAGCGGGGTATCGTATTATGTCACTTAATACTCTAAATCTTTTCTTTTTCGTCATTTGCCCTCTCCGTCGCAAAACTTGCACATCTTCCCAAATTGAAACTGGTTTTGGCATGTAACGTTGTCCTGTAGGTTAACATGTTTGTCACTGTTAATATTGGCTTGAATCAACATGCCGGATATGATGGGGCAAGTCAAATGAGGCTTTGTTTTTTCTGTGTGATGGTGAAATTACCCCCTTTTATATGTTTGTTCATCTTTTCATTGTAAGTAGCTTAGTGGTGTTTTGAAGAGTTGTTTCCCCCCCCTGCCAAATGTAAGATTCGTGAGCACTTCTTGTTTAATTTGACAAGTCTTTTATTATTTAAATAAACATGCATAGATTCTTAATATCACTTGGAATTTCAGCATTGTTTAGCTTTTTCACTTCCCAGTCTTTTCTGGCAGGCTTGCAGGAATGGACTTTGTATTATTAATGCAGTGTTGAAGGCTGTGGAAATTCTAGGGCACTGAAGATCTCCGGAGGGGTTAATAAATGTCAGTTATTTTCACAGTGTTGCTTCTTGGATGCTTCTAAATCTTGGTTTATGTAGATTGTCTGCCTGAATTTATATTGTTGGGAAGATAAAGCACAGAAAAGGTTGCAATAGTGGTTTTCATCATTTTGTAATGGTTTTGAGTACAAACGTGTAGGAAGCTTTTTGCTTTGTCGTCCTTCTTGGGGTCATTTGCTGTGTCCCTTCACTGACTCTGTCGTAATGTGGTGTACTCAGGGGACTCTTTGGGTTTTCTAGTGAAAACAAATTATTAGATTTATTTAGTAGAAGCACAAGTTTATGTAGTTTAAGGTGAAAAGGCCATTACCTTGGTTCTGGAATCTGAGTATTTATTGCTTGTTTAAAAAAGGGTGTTTTGTAAATCTGTTCATTTGGAACGCATTTAATGCTGTGATGTTACTGTGATAAGAGGACCTCACCTACTCGTTTCAGGTTGGCTTATTTTTTGAAAAAGTGAACAACATCATCTGAGGCATACTGTGATTTGAACATGGGTGATGTTTTGGTCATTCCTGCTGTTCCTGCCTTGAAATTTTTAAAATTTTATTCCTTCACATATATGTGAGTGAGAACAAATAAATACTTGATACCTGAAGACTTGCATGCTTGCTTGTAGCTTAAACTTTCTCAGTGATGACAAATAGGTTTTTTCTTTCCTTCCTTCTTGACAGCTTAGATTCCCTTTGCCAGATGACCGTGGCACTTGCATTGACCTTGAGTCAGTCTTCCTCCGAGAGAGTCTTTTAATTTCAGTGTCTGTGACAAAGTACCACTGCAAACTTTAACTTAACTGAATTTTAAGTGACTGGAACCAACTTGCCATCTTCTTTTAGAAGTCAGAAACTCCTTTTTAAAACATTTCAACTGCGAATTTTTCCAGCGGTGAAATTTGTAAGGTGGCACCTGATTGTTACTCGTCTTCCAAAGTTCCATGCCTTCATTATGTTTGTAGTTTTCCTTTGGGATTTGAATTTACCAGCCAATTTAATATCCTTAAATCCTGAACTTCTGTTGTTCGCTTATTTCATATTCTGGTACTTCTTCCAGAGTGGTAAGCAATACTCTGCTTTACAGAACAGATATGGTAGCTATGACGTTTTACTTTGTGTTTCTTCTCTGCTCACGATTGAAAGTTGAATGGGGAAACCTATTTAAGAATTCTTGTTTTAAACTAGCTGAAGGCTTACAAAAGCCAAAAAGCAACTAGACTTGTATTTTCCCTTATGTTGGGCCATATTTCATTTCTTCATTATTTGTTTTTAAAGTGGCTTTTCTTAGGATAAAGAGTGAAGATGTCCCCTCTCTAGCAAGCTTGTAATGCTCAGAATTGTCTGGATTTTTTTTTTTTTAACCAAACCTTTGTGAGAGGACAGTTTATTTGAGAAGCTCATGTATGGACAAAGATGATGTTTATGAAAGGCATTTTTCAAGATGACTTTGTAGTAGGTGGTCTTTGCAGGCTTTCTAACTCCTTGCACTTTCATAACAAGAATTATGACAGAATAATAGAGAGAATAATATGGGCAAGATCATGAGAGCAGTCAAACAGATGTCATCCATGTTAAACTGTTGGGGAGATACTGTGAGGAAATGAAGTTTGAAAAAAAAGGTGGGGGGTGAGTAAAGAGGGAAAAAGACCTCTGTTAGTGTAGAAGAAGATTGTCCATTGCAAAAAAAAATAGTTTTATTAGCACTTCTTCAGTGAGCCTGGCTCCTCAGAGGAAATGTCTTGTGTAGAAAACTGTCTTTGTGCAATCCCCCCTAGTCTGTATAAGAACCAGTCTCTCGGTAAGAAGGCTGCTTTTTTTATCTTATTATCGTAATTTTATACATAATACGTATTTGTAAAGAATAGAACTTCTCTTTAGGGCAATGTATAGAATTGCAACAAAAGCTCTTAATTATATTATTGTATCTTTCCATGAAATGAAAAAAGTAATTTTTTTCAGCTTTGCCTTAAGAATTTTTTTTAAAAATTGGAAACTTGCTTTTGGGCCACACTAGTGTACTGGCTAGGCTTCCCAATAAGCAGTTCAGTCATTTTAACTATTGGCTTGTTTGCCGTAAGAAGGAGAGAAAATATTATAATGAATTGAAGGATCCCAAGCATTTGTTCGATATTTGTAATAAGGACAGATTCCATAGAGTTCCTTCACTTACTCTTTGAAATAAATGAAATCAACTTCTGTTTAAGAATAATAATCGTAATAGAGCGTCTCAGTGCTGTAGTGCTTTTGTACTGTGTTGAGATTTACTGTGGTCTTCTCATTCCAGTGAGGTATTTTAAAGCAATTCTGCAGTAAGTATGGAAATACTTTAGAAGAAATATTAGACCTCAGGAGGCTCAGCATTTTTATTACATTTATTCAGCTCATCATGAAGGGGAGATCTAGTGCCAATTTCTGAAATCCAGAAAAATATGTCTTAATATTACTTCTGAGTTTTGGTATTGATTCAAACCAATTACCTGTGTGCCTAGGTATTTTGACACAAACAATGGCTGCAATGCAAGGTTGGGGGAGAAAATCAACCAAATAATACTCAAGTAGCTTCCGTTTTACTTGTTTTCCTCAAGATTTCTTCTCCATATTACCACTGAGTTCCTGAAGATGGCTTTTTTACATTTGTATTGCTGATTAACATTCTACATAAATCTTTAAAAAAAATGCTCAAAAGTAAAAGAGGTGTTTTATGTTGTCTTACTGGTATCTAGAAACATGCTGCTTCCTGCCGAAGGTGACTAGGTGTGTTTGTGGGGACGTAACCCCACTGTTTCTTTACAGCTGTTGCGTATCTTTGAGCTCTGCTGAGGATCTGTGAGAAAAGCTGCAAAGACTACATAGATAAGATCATGAGGAAGAGATACAGTTTGTCCTCTTCGGTCTAGGTAATCTTAGGCATCTGATTCTTCTCTAACATCCTCTTTGTACAGGACTCCAGAGGAAACTTCAAATTCTGAAAGGTCTGAACTTCTGTGCATGTGCATCTTGTAATTATATAGGAATAAAGAAGACTTTCCCTGCAATTTCGGATTCTGATTGCTCCAGGTAGTATTAGGTTTAGCAGTGGGAACTGGAAGCTTATTTCTGTTGTGCTGCCGGTTGTTTTGTCAGGTGATGCTGCGGTAACGTAGCTTTGAATGCAGCACAGATGAGAGGAGAGGTGGGCAAACCTTGTGACTCCAGGACTAGGGATCTTGACAGAAGACTGGGTCGATCATTTTCACCTGTGGTGAGGAAGTGGCTCAATAGTAGTGCAGGTGGGCTATCTGGACAAGAAGGCTCAGGGTAAGGAATGGGAAGAGGAATTAGCAAGCTGTCAGGATTTGAAAGTCCTTGAATTTATGCATAAGTAGTCAGAGGGGAAAATCAGCAGGATAGGGGCAGGAAATAGTTCAGCTGCAAGACTAGGACCTGGCCTCAGTTTTGAAGTGAGGCAGAGACTGTCTGTCCCTGTGTGAGAGGAAAAACAGTGCCGGGAAAGAAGTAGGAGTAGGGCATGAGGGAGCTGGAGGGAGGGGACTCTGCTTGCCAGAGCACAACCTTCTCTTAGTAGCTGGAGATGACGGTCAGCTGATTTCTTCGTAATCTGCTGATACAGTCTTCCTCTCCTTGAGTGCTGTTCTACCCACAAGTTTATAGACTGCATCTGTTGACTACTCACTTCTCTAGCCTCATGTTGGGTTCATGTACAAGGTTCCAGTATCTTACATACAGACTTACAAGAGCGTCCATATGATACTATCTAATTTAATGCCTTTTTCACACTGACTTCAGGTGTGGCTGTGGGCTCTGAAGTTGGACACCCAGAAACTGAGAAGAAAAAAATGTTACTGTGAAGTTTTATTATAAGTGACCTGCTATGCATCTGTGGTATAGATAGAGACAGGATCCTGTTCCAGGGGCAGTATTTGATTACTTTCACCATGAGATCTTCCTCCTTATTCCTGCCTTTCCAATTTCCGTGTTCATTTTCAGTGTGCGTTCCAACTTCAGAAGATAAAAGAAAGAAACTGGTCAGTGGGAGCTTCTTTGATCCTCATGGCAGATCTATCAGTAAAACTGAAAAATTTGTGGAGGTTGTGTAGAAGCGTGATGTGTGATGGTACAATGAATGTATTTTGTATATGCAGAAGCAGCTGAAGCAAAGATAGCTTACTTAATTCTGGTATTTCCTAACTGCAAGTGCTTGGAAACTGCAACTTTACTGCAGTTTATTGTTAGCAATGATTTACAGAGGTTCTGGGTTTCATGGACTTGACTATTTGCAAGTAAAAATAGAAAATATACCTTGATCCAAAATAAAAATAGGTAAGAGAAGCCTTATGAAGCTTGGCTTATATTCCACATATTTTTGCCAACCTGAACTTTTAAAATTGTGTATGCTAAAGTGTTCTATATGTGTACCTAAGGTTATTGAATACTGACCTGTTTCATCATTCCTGGATTGTCTTAGAAATAAAAACATTTCTTCCTATAGGTTATTTTTGGTTCTTACCTTTCCAACGCAGATGAATTCCTATTAGAAACTGATCATAGATAACTTTACGAAGTTCCAGAATACCAAATGAAACTTTTTTACTAGGAATTTTAAGGAAGTTGTTGTGTCTTAGTAGAAGAATTCAGGAGTCATGAAATGGAATAGGTGATGCAAAACTACAGCGGAAGTCATTAAAAGAAACTTTTTTTTGCCTGTCTTATTACTTCTGTGGGACCTGTGTACCTATGGGCAGGCTCTATGTTTATTAAGTGTTGTAAATGTAGAGAAGGTGGGAACTAACATGCTTCAGGTTATACTCATCATCTTCTTACAGCTGCAGAGCTGCACAAAGGAAACTGCTAATAAGCTGTAGGAATTTGTGATCGTTTGCATAGTAAACTAAATGTAGGCCACATAACATGTGTGCCATATTGGTGTTTCTATTACAGGGCTAAGTGAACTGGTTTGAGTTGACTCCTAACTTCAGGTGCAAAGGAATACTCTTTGGGAAATGCTTCTTCAATAATTTTATGTACGTTTTTGTTGACCTGTTGGGATATTATTTGTTTTGTTGATGTTCTCTGCTAGTGTAGTGCCTGTAAGTAATGTTTTAGTTTTCTCAGTTTATGTAAATGTTGATGCTTTATACAAATAAGTGCTGGGGACTTCTCCCCATGGGACTGTCTGTGCCAGTAAGTCTACTTTTGATGGGGAAGTAATCTGAATATGTAATCATAGTCTATTACTTAGCAATTCTAAACTTTCTAAGGAATACAATAATAACTTTCTAGTAGAGGATTGAACAGGCTCATTTGAATTCCGACATAAGTGATTTGGAGTGTGTATATAGTTTCATTAAGCATTCTGAGGGTCTAATATTTTTCTGAATATACTTTTTCTTTACAGTTCAGAAGTAGAGCTATACTTAATTAAAAAAAATGGAAGTGCAAAGAAGGTGTAGGTATTCTTTATTGTTTTAT
>VYZW01061447.1:20923-43342 GCA_013401315.1 Balaeniceps rex | reverse complement strand
TTTATGCCTGATGATGTATACCTTTTTTCTACAGCAACACCAAATAAGGAATGTTATATATTCTCTTAAAAATAAAGAACACTGTTTTATATTCTATTAAAATAAATTATCTTGGTATGACTTACAGTCCTGAGCTGCAGCCAGATCCCTTTCCTGGATGTACTGAATTCTATTCTGCCAGCTCTTTTTTGGGGAGTCTCTGAGATGTGGATTAAGCTCACTGTGACACAAAAATCTTAATAATTTATAAAAGCAATTAAATGTTACTTAAAAGCACTATGTGTAAGACCTATTCAGGATGGGATTTAAACTGTAGTCAGCATGCTTGCTTCTATGATCAAATACAAGTGTACTTTGCAAGGAAAGGATAACTATGCTAGGGAATTTTGTACAGTAGATATAAAACAAAGAGATTTGGAAGATAGTAGCAGCTAATAAAGAATAGAACAGGAATATAAGAGAAAAACATGCAGGCATCAGCTTTAGAGAATCTCACCTCAGATATGCCAAGCAAACAACAACAAGATTATTCAAATTTGCTTGCATCTCTGTCACTCAGAATATTTTAAAGTATTTAAAGTAATCTTCTCCTGTTTGAAAACAGAACAAAACAGTGTGAATATGTTCCTGCACATTCCAAACACTATTGTTTGAAATAATGTCTTTGAGGATACAGCAAAAAAGGATTAGGCATCTCTTAATTAAAGCAAACTTTGAGTGAAATTATGTTTTGACTCTGGGGTTTGTGATAGCAGGGCTGTGGGCCAGGGTAGAGGTTTGGGGGCTTAGTAGTTCTGACAGCTCTCTAGTAGCTACTGTAAGCTCTGATTCATTCTGCTTTGCTAGTAGGGATGTACTTCCATCACTTGATGTTAAAAAAATAGTCCTATAATTGGCAGCATCAATTGTCTGGGGACTGAGAGGGAGGAATTTTAAATACATCTCTTCAGGCTAAAAGGATATTCAATGGTTATTCAATTTTAACAGAGATACACTTACAGGAGCCTTTATTCTAATGTTGTGGAAGACTTTTTTTTTTAGATATATTTATTTTTGGGGGTTCAGAATGCGTTCAAGATATGAGCTAAAAGCCCACATCCTTGGTTGCCATCATGTATTCTGCTTTTGTAGGGTGGGGGAAGTTACTGGAAGTCTGGGGTGTACGCCCTCTAGGTCACTGTAAGCCCTCTGTAATATTTGAATCTATACAGGTATTATCTCTTGATTTCACAAAGGGCAAAAATTTTGTTCATATTCAACCCCTAAATTCATCCAGTCTCATGTCTTAAAGTCATAGAGTGCAAGGACACACACGGGGAAAAGTCTTTCACTCTTTCAGAAAAGCCCCATCAATACTGCATTTATTGTAAAACAGCTTCTTGGGTGCTCCTCGCCATGCTGTGTGGCTGCAGCAGGAGTGGGAGAGAGAAGCTGGCATCCTTTCCTTTCCTCCCAACTGTCAAAATCCTCCTACATCCTTGTGTTTTCACCAGAACTTTCTACCACATACTCACCCATCACTCGGCCTCTGCAGCATATGTCCTTCTGTGTATTATGGAGTTTTCTTGGCTTAGTAAGTCTTTTCATGTTTGAAGCAGAAGTACCAACTTTTCTACCTTTCTAGAACAATTTTGACAGCTGTAAAATTCTATTGACTGCAAGAATACAAAATACAATCCAACCTGAATCAGTGACAATCCCTGTGTGACATTTCCTCTATAGAGAGAAAAAAAAATGCCTGTTTAAATACCAAAATCTTTGGTAAAATGATGTGAAGGGACAGTTTGAAGCAAAAAAGTCAAACAGTATAGAGCAAAAAGCTTTTCAACCTTTAATCTTATAACTGTATCTCTGCATTTCAGTTGACATACAGCAATCTATTGCTATGTAGCGGTGTAACTCAAGAATCAGGTGAAAAGCAATAACTGATCTTTCATTTCTTTATTTCAATTTCTTCTTTTTATGCTCTGAAGAAAACTAAATAAGGAAATTTGAAGAAAAAAATTTTAAAATAAAGACGTTTACACATTTTATTATTAGATTTTTTTTTACACTGTCATGATGTGTATATTTCTATATTTCTTCTAAACTCAAAACTATATCTAGAAAAAGTTGACTGAAGTGCATGTACGTATATCAGCTATGAAAAAGATTAGAAATTATTAGGAGACTGTTCATATACAGAAGGTTTTAAAGTCCTTTTTTGACAGGTTAAAAATCTAGGGGTCCTGTTTTCTTCTTTTCCCAGAGTTTGCAACTGAGTTTACATTGAACCTGTATTGGGTGAATAGGGAGCTAAAGATAACAAGAGAAGAAGAAATATCAGAAATGATGACTGTTAGGTTACTAGATTCCCTTCTACACCCATGTGGACAGGGATACGTACATTATGCTCATCAGCCCACTACACCCAATAATGGGTAAGGAGTCTGTCTTCTTATAATAGCTTATTGACTAAGCTGCAGCATCCTCATAATGGAAGGGGGCAGAAATGACCCAAAGGCAGGTAAGTTGACAGAATGACTCAGAAAATCTTCCCTTTGTTTCATTAGTCCTAGAAAATTATCTCTGTCCCTGAAAATGGTCAGTGTTAGTTTAAGTCCATTATTTTTTCTGAATTTGAACCAAGCATAATTTGAATGGGTTATTTGGTGGTAGATACCAATCTTCCAGACCCAGTCTTGCCAGTTATTCTTCCAGGAGTTGTACAAGTACGTATATTTTCAAGATACCCACTTTTCAAACATCAGCTTCAATAAAACATTGGGTTAGCTCAATGCACCATGCAAACCTTAATTTTTGAATTACTGCATCTTTAATGTGGTAGCTGTATAATCACTTTTTCCAACAATTTCCTAGTGAGATTTGGCCTGTAGATCTTGGATCATAGCCGTCAATGCTATGAAACATAAATTCATCATGATTCATCAGGCTACAGAATTTTTCCATTGTTTCACCTCAAACTTGCACACTCTAAAGGAAAACACTGCTGTTCACAGAAATGCCATGAAAAAACATTCTCAGAGAGAATCTTCACATGGTGAGAGTAAATTTTTTCTTGCTGACAAATTACCTACAGAAGATTTCACTGTTTATCAGTTTGTGAGGGATTCCAAATTTAACTCGTCCGTTCTGGAGTTGTATTTTGCTGCCAATCATTCTGACACTTGTTATGTGCTCCAAAATATCAGCCTGCAGATCACTTATGAGGCCTTCTCCTGTGAGAAGTGCCTCCAGTATTTGCTATTTGCAGTCTGCGATTAGCATGCTAAGTCATATGGTAATTTTCTGTGATTTAAATTTATATATAAGGGAAAGATTGTACACAGTGTCTCTTCCCTGGAAAAATATATATCAATGCTTCTTATTGTCTTGGATAGGAATAAAATTAGGTTGATTAACTACTAGCTGTAACACTGAAAAAATATAATGGCAATAAACAGATTTGGGAAGGGCTCTTCTGTGAGCTCTGCTATTACCTGTGGTACTATAGAGGATTACTGTGCAGGTGCCTAATATTAAATCAGGATGAATAGAACTCTTAGGGTTTCTATTTTTTTGTCTAGTTTTGGTGGTTTTATTCATTTATTGGTTTTAATATTTTGTAGAAGACCCAGTCGTGGCTTAGGACTCTCTATGTGAATACCAAAAAAAATGATGGTCCATGCCCTTAAAGTCTGACTGCACGTCAGGAAACTGCCCCACCAGCGATGAAAGAAGAGGCCAGGCTGATGAGTATGATAGGCAGTATGTTAACGATCTAAATGTTATCAAATTTTGGATGCCTTCAGAACAAAGAAAAATTTTATGAAAGGACATGAAGGAGAAAAATAAGGTAGTTCTACATGTGTTTACAAGGAAATCTTCCAAAATCAGAAAAGCAAAATAGGAGAAAAGAAACAGATGTTTTTAATTGTAGTAAATGGATGGAGGCTTGGATCATGAGCTTCTTCTTGGCAGTCTTTGCAGTTGATGAGAGAAAAATGGTCCTGATATTTGAGGCTGATATTTGAGTCAACAGTGAAGGAAAGACAAGAAGTTGGGTGGAGTGAAATGGATGCCCCTGAGCAGCTCACAGGAAACAGATCCTTGCAACAGTGTTATGAACAGAGATAACAGAGCAAGATCACATGCATCCAGGTCAGAAAAAAGGATGATACTGTGATTGAGACTTCAGATGACAGAGACCTTTATAATTTTTATATACATGTGCAAGTGGAAAGGCAAAAAATACGTAAGATGTTATGCAGTGAGAATCTGCAAAGTTAAAGCTAAGTAAGTAGTTAGGTATTTGCAGGATATTCTCTGATTTAATATCTTAATTAATGATTTCAAAGAACTAAATGACATGTTAATGAAATTCATAGATAATGAAAGTTGACAGGATATGCAAACATTTAGGAGAGAGAAGGTATCCAAAGACTGGAAGAACTGGTTAGTGAGAAAATATGTAAATGCAAATGTAGTAAAGCAGGATTGTTTACAAGTTGCTGGAGTATTAGAAAAAAAGGCCTACGATCATTAAAAATTGAATATCTTTAGGTCAAGATATGTAACAGAAGTGTAGAAAAGATTCAACGGTCTAATTTGAGAGTTTGTTACAGATTGCTACTGTTAGGTTATAAAAAGTTTGGTGTATTATTGTTGGTATTACAGGAATAAATGTACTTTGGGAGATTTGAAGTTACCAACAACTGCTGTAAATTTTAATAGGTTTTACATATTTTTACACCACATAATCAACCTACCAACAGAAGACTACTTGATATTGTATATTGGCAAGTGATTGTGTAAGACCTGTTGCTTAAAAGCAACCCTGCATATGAGTGTTCCTGAAATGGATCAGTTTGGTGGATTATGTAAAGAATACATAAAATCTATAAAAGGTTCTTAATTTTAGAAGAGAAAATGTGAATAATTATGTAGACTGTCTAGTGAAACTAAGTGGACTAAACAGTTTCGGAATTTAAAAATCATGAATGCCAAAAATACTTGAGCTAAAAGAAGATATTTCATAAGGCACAGTTCAAGTTCACAACAGATAAATAAATAGGGTTTTTTTTAAAGGAATAGAGTGTAAGCAGATAACTTTTTTTTTTAACTAGTCAATATGAGAGCTACATATTAGAATTCAGCACACACTAGGAGTGTGAAAATTGCCAAATATCAAACCAAGCTACATCATACAAAAAGTAATCAAAACAAGAGGTCTTCAACCATGCAAAACTGAGAACAAAAAAAGGAAGAAAAAAGCTCTTTATTCTAGGAACAGGCAGATGTTAAAAATGGCTTATTTGCCCCCAATTCTAAATGAAAATCTTGTCAAAACTTTCAGTAAAGGCAATGGCATGGAATATGGAGAAAATTATGCAAATGCGGACATGGAAATGTGACTTACTGCTTCACAGGAGAAAAAAAAGCTTAAAAAATTCTATGTGATCCAGATGGGGGAGATTAGATATTCTTCATTCCAGAATTTTGAAAGAACCATATTTGAAACCACAGGTCTGTTCGATCAACCTATCCCTAGTCAACCTTTCCCAGCTGACGCAGAGAACAATGGTAAAGCCTGCATTTAAAATTTAGAGGGAGACGTGTTGTGGTTTAACCCCAGTTGGCAACTAAACACCATGTAGCCTCTCACTCAGTCTCCCCCCGCCCTGGTGGGATGAGGGCGAGAATTTGAAGGGTAAAAGTAAGAAAAGTCATGGGTTGAGATAAGAACAGTTTAATAATTGAAATAAAATAACAACCACAATAATAATAATAGTAACTATAATAATAATAAAATGGTGAAAAGGAAAACAATAAGAAGAGGAACAAAACCCAGGGAAAAAAAAAAGTGATGCAACCACTCACCACCTGCTGACCGATGCCTAGCCAGTCCCCAAGCAGCGATCACTCTCCCCTGGACAACTCCTGACGGTTTATACACTGAGCATGATGTCATATGGTACGGAATACCCCTTTGGCCAGTTTGGATCAACTATCTTGGCTGTGCCCCCTCCCAGTTTCTTGTGCACCTGGCAGAGCATGGGAGGATGAAAAAGTCCTTGACTAGTGTAAGCACTACTTAGCAACAATTGAAACATCAGTGTGTTATCAACATTCTTCTCCTACTAAATCCAAAACACAGCACTACACCAGCTACTAGGAAGAAAATTAACTCTATCCCAGCCGAAACCAGGACAAGACGTTAAGTGCTTGGGGATAGTGGGTTCATCTGGTCTTGCATGCATGCATGCAAAGTTTTAGAACAAATTTCAACTGAAATTATAATGAAATGCATGAAGGCAATTAGCAATGGGACAAAACACAACATGGCTTTAACTGCAGTTTTTCTTTGTGTTGTGGTTTAACCCGGCAAGCAGCTAAACACCACACAGCCATTTGCTCACTCTCACCCTCCCCAGTGGGATGTGGGAGAGAATTGAAAAAAAAAAAGACAGTAAAATTCATGGGTTGAGATAAAGACAGTTTAATAGGACAGAAAAGGAAGGGGGAAATAATAATAATAATAGTAATAGTATATACAAAATAAGTGATGCACAATGCAATTGATCACCACCCACCGACCGATGCCCAGCCAGTTCCTGAGCAGCAGTTCTCTGCCCCCTGGCCCCCTGGCCAACTCCCCCCAGTTTATATACTGAGCATGATGTCATATGGTATGGAATAGCCCTTTGGCCAGTTTGGGTCATCTGTCCTGGCTGTGCCCCCTCCCAGCTTCTTGCACACCTGGCAGAGCATGGGAAGCTGAAAAAGTCCTTGACTGGTGTAAGCACTACCTAACAACAACTAAAACATCAGTGTGTTATCAGCATTATTCTCATCCTAAATCCAAAACACAGCACCATACCAGCTACTGGGAAGAAAATTAACTCTACCCCAGCCGAAACCAGGACACTGATAAATAATTTTCTAAGCAAATGACATGCAGTAAAGCTCATCTATTTGGACTTTAGTTAAATATTTGATACAGTGCCAAAGAGTAAATTAAAAATAGGATTACTACAAGAATTTTAATGTGCTGCAAGGAAATGACTAAAGGGGAGAAAACCATGTGTGATATTGAAACAGATAAGATACACTGCAGAGGAAGGGGGTTATTGCGGGAGCTGTTTAGCATTGGTTTCTAAGGGTTCTCATTTAATATTTTCCTTAACGACCTTAGTCCAAAAGGTAGGAGAATGTCATTGGTATTTGTCTATGGTACATGCTTAGAAGGATTTTGTCAATTCAAAGAAAAACTACCACAGGAAAATGAAAAATTAAAAAAAATGAAGACTAAGAATGGGAACATGGAATTAAATTCATTAGTGCAGTAGATAGTCATAGATTTAGGGACTGTTACAAATTTGTTCAATAAACTGGGAGATATTCAGTGGGTGAAGAGGAAAAAGAGTTGGGTGTATTAGATGACTGAATCATCAAAATCATTCAGATGTGAAGAAAACCAACTCAGTTGAGGGGTTGGCTCTGAAAATGAAAAGATGCTAATGTTGTGTAAGGAAGTATTAAGGCCTCCTCTGAAAAGCTTTGTAGAATTGAGGTTACTAAGTCTAAGAAAAAATGAATTCACAGTGTAACTGGTGAATGAAAGCATCCCAAAAGAATCAAGCAGGGGAAAAGCATAACATAGAAGATACCAAGAAGCTGAAAAAAACTAAAGCTGAGAGCAGATATGATTGTTTGCTATAAATCCACCACAAGGATAAATACAGGAAGGAAGAAAATTACAAAGTTAGAATGTAGTTATACCAAGAGAATTAATTGGATATAAACTGTCAGTTAATTATTTTAAGCTGGAAATTAGAAGAATTCTAACTGCAACAGCTTTGTGTTTAAAGCTTTCCATCAGCAATAGAAAAATAAGAAACTAACTGCTTTTAAGATAGTACATATTTACTTCACAAAATAAATTACATGGAGTAGCACTATATTAAAGTCAGTAAGCCATAAATTCTTTTCCAATCCAATGTTCCTTTCATAACCAAAAGGTAACATGACACAAGTATCTGAAAGATATTTTGGTTTTCCTTTCCATTATTGTTTTTAATGTGGTGCATAGTGATAACATTACTCTAAGAGTACTGGAATATAATATCAAAAAGGATAAAATTCGCTCCTCCTTTTGGATCTGAGATAGCTCTTTAAGAAAAGTGATGGTAGCTTCATCTCTTGGGACCTTTAAAACCAGATTCAACACGCTACTGAAGAAAAATACTGTAGGGAATAAACTGACAGTGAAAGGAAGAGGCTTAATAAGCAGTTTTCCCCCTCCCTGCTTCCTGGAGTGCCAGCCCTTCTGCTGTTCTTTGCTCTGGTGTGGCATCTCCAGGTCTGCGCACAGTGCTGCTGCCCTCCTGAATGCAGAGATTAGCAAAGTATCTAGCGCAAATGTTCAGTAGCTATTTTCAGATTTAAGTCATTTTCTATTTCACTTTTTTATTTTAATTACAACAGCCGCTCGCCCGTAAATTGTGCATACCCTTTGATTGTTAATGGGAGATTTAATTTTCTGGTTGAATATTCTGTTGAATATTCATTCTGATTGAATATTTGACTCAAAGAAAACAGCAGTTTCTGAAAACTAATAGCATATATCCAAGAACTATTGAGAAAAATATAGAACTATGGAAGTCTTGTCTTTTCTTTCTTCTTTTACTATGAAACCAAAAAATGGACAAACTTGTCTGTGAAAAATAAGTACATTCAGTTTTCTGTGAGAAACTTTACTTGCAAATAAAAGCAAAGGATCTTCTAAAACTTTTCTGAATGTAATCAGTGTTGCTTCGGCAGTAGAGCAGAAAAATCCCCAGACTGTCACATCAGAAATATCTGGTTTTACTCTCACAAAGCACACAGTATTTAAACGACAGAATATCCCACTGCTGTAGACTTCTGGAGTCACTGTCTTTAAGGCAAAGCTAAAGTTTCAAAGTTACAAGCTGCAAGCAGACCATTCAACATTCACGGAGCCTTTTAGACTTAATGGTGTTTCATCGGAAGCCAAGCAGTCCATATGTACATTTTAGCTTTCAGAAACATGTATACTGTGGGGAGCAATTCTGCACTGGGATGGAAAAGGAAGTAAATTGTAACCTAACAATATTTCTTATCATCAGCCCCTTTTCCCGAGTTTGTAAAAAACCTTTATCCCATTGGTTCAAGATTTTACAATACATCTTTTTTATACGTGAATATATTAACCAAGTTAACAATTTACACTAGGATGATTTGAATTTTCACTTTGAAAGTCCAATTTTGAAAATTCATTGTGAACTTTTGTTAACACTGGTGGGGGGAAGAAGAAAATTTCGCTTCCTGGGTCCAGCACTGAACCACTGAAATTGCGCAGTTTAATTCTGCAGATGTCTCTGTGAATTACTAATCTGGCATAAAACAAAAGCAAAACTTAACTCTTGCTTTTACTGTACCTGGTACAAAGGCAATATTCCTTCCTATCTTGAAGAGAGTGTTACAGTTTTAAGAAAGCGCTTACTCTGGCCTTGTGTTTAAAGTCTACACTTTTCTTTAGAGATGTGTGATACCACAATGCTAATTTTTAAGTTCTTTGTACACCACTGAGGAGTTCATTGAGGTCAACAGGAAATAGTAGAGTTGCTATTATTTAATGGCACCATTTTCAGTAAGACCGAGTTGCTCGGCAAAGTATTGTTAGGTGTACTATAAATTTAACAATAACATATTATTACATGTGTAAATGGCCTAGAAATACTCCATTTAATAAGTACATCTTGTTAGTTGACACACAATTATGTTAATGCAATAGAGTTGGAGAGTAATTTAAATGTAATTATCATTTTAGGGCTTAAAAGGTAAATCGTTAAGAACATGGAACTTGTTCTCATAGACTATGTCTGAAATACCGTTTTACTTTGAAATTCATTTTTTTCAAATGGAATAGAGGAAGAGTAATACATAAATCAAAATACAATTGTACTGCTCAGTGCTTCAGTTTGCTTCCAAGTTTAGACTTGCACAATTAAGACAACCATAAAACATATCCATAACTGAGGTTCAGAATAATCATATGTGTTATCATGGCTTCAGTTTTTCTGTTTTACTAATGCAAAACCTAATAATAAATAATAAATAATTTATCTGCATTTGTAACCATACATTAAATTTCTTATCAAGCTTACTTTAGTATCTATCTATCTGTCGGTCTATCTATGCATACTCACGTCTTTCATTTTTATGGAGATAAGATTCATTTGCTGCCATCAATATTGTGATAATGCAACTTTTGGAAAAAATAAACAATAATAATTGTGGATTATTTATTGATTTCACTAGATACTTATTAACGTTGGTATTTATAAATTGGATTTTGTTATGGATTTAATTATTATGAGATATATATTTATTTTTTACATTTCCTGTCTTATTTTGTATTTAGAACCCCTCCCTTCCCTTTTAGAATATCTTAATAGTCTTTTTTTTTTTTCCCCACATGCATTTTTATCACATACAGTGTGGCTAAATTTAAAATGCTGTAATCCTTAATATTATTATTTTTTGATGAATGAGTGCTTAAATTTTCAACCTTAGCACATACGATTATTAGTTATCACAGAAATAGATAATTATGGTCAGTCTTCAAGGATCACTTTTGTTCGCTTTGATCTTTTTGCTGATAGTTCAGTAGTGAATAGTTTCACTAATTGCTGTTGAATGTGTACAAAATTTTTTACATGCTTGTTTTCCTTGAGGAATCCATTTCTTTTCCAAAGTATTCTTGTTATTTGGAATACATTCTTTAATATTCTGCTTAAATTTTTCCTTTTGTACCCACAGGCTATTATTCCTCCTTCCTGTGTTCATACATCCTTTTTCTTTTTCTTATATTGTTAGCTTGAATGTATTTATATAGACGGCAATCATGATTTTTCTTTTTGTGGATTATAAATTTAAGTTTTTCACCCTTGGCTCATTTTTCTTATTCTCCTCACTCAATGACATTTTTTTTCTGCTCCTCTTCATTTTTTCTTATGCTTTTCTATGTCCTCCTTACACTGAAGAGCCAAGAATACGAGATCTATGAAGTAAGAGTGAACAAGGAAAAATAGACACGGTTATAGTTATGAAGACACACCCTCTGTCAGTGAGGACCTAAAAATTTATTCTTTTTATGGCAGTCATATGATTATGTATTTGCTCTGTATTAGAAATAAAATCCCCTGCATGCCTGGGATAGAGACACATTCTGCCCCCATTTTCTGTCTCTTGTCAGGTGTCCCATTTCCTCGATTAGTGACTAATAACCATTAGGCTGTTATATAATGAGGTGAGGGCTGCCACCAAACCCACCCTTCCTGCTATGTTTTTTTGCTAGAAGTGGCTGAACTGCTGTAGTTTGTGCTGGGTATTTATGCCCTGAACACTCCCATAGGACCAGGCACTTCATAGGATTCAGGCACCAGGTTTGCAAGTCTGAAATGGACTGGGCCAAGAGATAGGCATGGATTCACTGATGTCTGCAAAGATTATTATGGCACTCAGTATGTAGAAATTCAGCTGTCTGGGTAATTTTATTCAAGAAGGTGTAGGCACTTTCAGCCTTTCAGACTCACTTTTTTTGTACTGTGCTCTTAGACTTAGGGCAAAACCTAATCTAGTCTTTTAGATGCCTGATAATAACTTCCACCACACATCAAAACTTTAGCTGTCTATCTCAGGCGTCAGTATAGTCAAAAGTTGAGTAGCATCTCTGGCTGCCAGAACGACTACCGAAAATTCCTTACGAAGTAGGTGGCAAAAGGCTGATACCTCTGAAGACTTGCAGTGCTGGTATGGATGCTTTAGCCTGCCTAATGTGAGTGTTTTCTCTGTTTAGGTCATACATCTGACTTAGGCAGCTGCAGAAGGCAGCATGGGTTGCTTAAGCTAATTGTCAGCCTCTTGTGTATGGTGTTTATGAACCCAGTAAGAAATGTTACTCACCTCCTGGCTACCCCCTTGCATTGCCACCTTTTCTTTGCCATATAGCTTCAGCAGGAGACAGAGAATTCTTAGTTCAGGATACCACCGAATGGGCCTGCTCCATGTAGCGTGCTTTTGGAGAACACCAAAGGCTGTACGCAGCTTAGAATGAACATTGACTGCTTTCTGGATCAGTGCTTAACCAGCTGTTAAACAAGTGATAAGCTCCAAATCCAACTCTTTTAATGGAATTTAAACAGACGTCATGTCTGTCTGCCTGATTCTGGATCATAATGGAGCCTTTGGTAAAGAAATGTAATTTCCCCTGCCTTTTGAGGCAATTTTGAGCATGCACAGATGAATAAACAGGGTAAGACAACCTGGTTACTCAGCTGAAACCAGGACAACCACCTTCAGAATTAGTCTGCTGGAAAGCAGATTTGTTGGAACTCAGTTTGGGGACCACATCCTTAGAATACTAAGCAAGGTATTCTTAATTCAGACAAAAGAAAATTATTTACAATTATGTGAAGCTGTACTATGGCAAATGTTTCAAAAATCTAGAAACTTTGGGCAAAATCCTCAGCCTTATGTTAAGGCTGCTCTGCTCTATTTTGTTTTAAAAAGTCATTTGCAGCACGACTTGTTTGGCAAATGCAGACTTTGTCTTGTGTGTGACATTCTTGTACACTTTTTAAGCAGCAGGGATCTCTGGCTGTTGGAATGGTCTATAGGCATAAGTGTTTTTCACTAAGGGCACTGGCATTATTCCAACCATCTGTTCTAGAATAAATTCCATTCAATATGACTTTTTAAAATTGGTATGCTTTTTGCTGTTTTGGTTATGTTTGACTGAATATTTTATCTGAAAAGTGTCCATCAATAAGTATTGGCCAATCAGCACAAGCTACCATTCTGCTCAGGAAAGCCTGGTCTGATTCAGGTTTCGCGCTGGAGTAGATGTAAAAATGAAGTTTAATAACGAACTGTTACAGAATCAGAATTGTATTCAGAATGTATTGTTACGGAGGAGTTAAGAAGAGGGAAACTGCAAGACAAGCAATCCAAAACCAATTTAATAATCCAAATGGCTTAGTACAAGCTCATTCAAATGACAGTGTATCTTTTAAGGGATATAAATTAACATTGTACATGAAATTCTGAATTCTGTCTGAGGTGGAAACCTTGTCTTCACCTGCTAAGTATAGCTTTCTGAAGCATAAAGCTGTCTCCATAAAGTGTCCGTGAAAAGTCAGTCAGAAAAATTTACCATTTAACAACAGTACATACAGGGGGAAAAAAAAAAAGAGAAAAAAAACCAAAGAACTTCTCAATGGAAACTAAGGCTGATGGAGGGAAATGAGTTTGGCACAGGGATAGTTTATCTGGAGTAGCAGGGGGAGGAGGAATGAAATTGGAGCAATACAGCTTGGCAAGTGCCTGTCCCTCCAGGACTTCTGAACAAGAGGTATTTGCCTCTAGATGATGGGTTTAAAAAGCCTGCTGACATTCTTTAATGTTTCTTAAAGCATTATCATCCTCCCTCGCACAACAGTTACAGTCTCAAAAACAGAAGAAAACTTGCACGTAAGGTGCTTTCAGTTCTCTGATGGAAATTCTATAAATAGCTTACATGTATACAATATAATGTGATGCATTGTATTTGGTCAATGCTACCTAAAACTCACTTACATTTACTTTATACTGGGGTTTCCTGTATTTCTTAATTGCTTACATTAATTTTCCTAATACACTGTTTTCCCTAAAATAATATTGTAAGTTTTGCAAAGTGATGGCTAGGCAAAGAGGAAAGACACTGAATTAGTGGCACCATTGAGGGCAAGTCTTCAAGGGAATTTAATAGCTCTGCAAGGGAATTTAATAGCTATCAGTTTTTCTCTGATCTCCTTGATGGCCACAGTATACATGCACCACTGCGTGCTTATGTGACTCAGAACTGCCACAGTGTAATGTCGTCTTTTCCCTCAGGTCGCTGCTGGAAGCCCTGGGAGAGGGAACATACAGAGTGTATGTGAAGATTGAGGGTTATCATTAGTATCCGGACATATTGCTGGACAATCAGAAGGTCAAAAAGGACAGGACAAGGAGCAAGGCAATTGTGGCAGTGGTGGTTTAAGGATGGTGGTTTAGATGACCTGCCCATCACTACAGTTGGTCAGATTTAATGTCTATGTATCAATCCTTTTGCTCCAGGTCAGAGAAGTCATATTGAAATGCCTGGGTTTCACTGGGGCAGCAGTGTGTCACAAAGAAACCTGGGCTGTAAGTGTCAATGCAGCAGTGGGCTCCAGGATGTATCAAATCACCTTCTGTGCTTGCTAAAGCAGTGGGTTAGGCCTGCTTTAGAAAACTCCAAGATAAGGATGTTGTGGTTACCCTTTTTCAAACCTATGCAGTAAAACAAAGTAGACCTCATGGTTTAGGAGACTATTTCTGAAATGCTTGGCTGAGGGCTTACTAAAGGTCCATTGACACCGAAGTACAGTTACACAATGAACTTATTTCAAAAAAGATTATTAAAAAGTTGACATTTTTACTTTATGCAAAGTGTATACCAGAGAAAACATAATCTTCCCTTTTTTTTCCTGAGTTCTATATCTGTTGATCACAGGAAGAATTCACAATTGAAAACTGTTTTCATGATGTGTCATTCCAAACCATTAATCCTTTTTTTCACTGTGAGGTATTTTCTTCATCAGTGAAGGGAAAAAAAATTTTTAAAAATCTGTTCTTTTCACAAGACGAGAAAGACAACAGGCTTTCTTCTGTTCCCTTTTCAGATGTTACATTAATTTTGTTGCTCCATTTTCAGGAAGAGCAGAGACAATAACATCCACAGTATGAGAATTACAATTATCCTCATTCTTGCAGTTCTGCAAGTTGTTAGAGCGATCTGTAACCAGAGAAATAAACTATAAAACCTATTCAGAAAATCTTTTTCCAAAGGAGCTATTTCAAATCCAGAAACTTCAGTCTGTAAAGAAAAGCACCACAAAATTATCTAATTGTTATGCCACAGATTTCTTTTTATCTCAGCTCTTTCATCAGTTTGTGAGTTTGCTTTTTTGTTTTGTTTTGTTTTGTAACAGTACTATTTTCAATCTCTTCTTGTCTTTTCTCCTTGAAGAGTAATACTCATCCACAGTTTGACCTTTTGCCAAAGAGCTTTGTAGTCTATAAACCCTCTTCTCTCCCTCCTACTTTCTCCAGAGTGATAGCTCTCTGGGAAATGTATTGCTTCCTTCCCAGGCTACCAGGACTAATTCAGTCAGGGACCTCCACTCCTTACTAAGACATATGGAAGGTGCTGCAGGCATTTCAACTGGAATGTGCTTCACCCTATTGACAGTTTCTTGGTTTGGCATGTGGGAATGATCATTGATTTATCTCATTCAGTGTTCTGCCTCTGGCAGTGGCTTATAACACACAATGCCAAAAAGGAGATCATACACATGGCACTTGAACAATTGGGTTATTCTGAGTGAAGTAGGATGAATTGATTCTTTCAACTTGAATGTGAATATTTTTTTCAATTATTTTCTTAACTGGTCTATCTATGACTGCAGCATGCCTGAGAGTCCCTTGGCTGGAGTTCCTTTGTCTGAAATAGAAAAGATGAAGAGCTGGCCCTATGTGGTGACATACAGTATTCTGGAGAAAGCCAGATACGAGATATAGGGTGAGATTCAAACAGAGCCTGTCCTCCATGCAAGGCACAGACAGCGGAGCGTCCTTGTCAGAGTCCTTCACGATCACAGCATTGGTATGAAAAGCACTTCTGGCCAATTAGGTTGGAAAGATCACCAGTGCCTAGTATCATGTTGAAATTCATTGCAGGTAGGAGAGATTAAAGAAAGGACGTGTCCAGATCCCTCTTTCTTTGGGATATGTTTGAAGATACAAGGCTTTATCTATAATAAAATATCTGACCAGAACAAAAATGCTGTTAGCTGTTAGCGTGTCTGTATTTGAAAACATTTCATGTTTTCATACAGCTGCACATAAAAGGGTATCCAAAACCAGACTAATAATTCGTGAGCATTGCACACAGTAATCACATATGGATTTTTGTGATTGCAAATTGAAGGTTGTTTTATGTTTACATACAAGTCAGATTTTGATTTTGGATTTTTTTCTGGTATTTAATCTTGTCATTTGGGGCCTTTAGGAGATAACACGGCATCACATGTTCAAATGTCAAAGCCAAAGGTATTTTTTTTAGCTGGAGTTCTTTTTTGGGGGGTGGGGAGAGATGGGTTTAGGACTTGACTAATTAAAAGTGATTTGTTTTCATGATCTGGATGAAGTGTTTTTGCCAGATGCCTAGATACCTCTGAGATTCAGGCAGAATTTTGTTGCATCATCCAGGAAATCCTTATCAAAACACAGCTTGGATCTCTGGCGGCACTGGGTGTATGGTTTGATAAGTGAGTCCTATTTTCTTGTCCACACACCAGTCCTTTGTAGCAGAGGGCATTTATTAAGGAAACAGATGGGGAAACACCAGTTATCTTTTGTGCCTTCTGTTTTCTATAAAGGCCAGCAAGACAAGGCAAGCTCAACCAAAATAATTGAAGGCTTCGTAGAATAAGTCAGGTAAGTTGGGGGAGCATAGATTCACTACACCTCCAGTAGCAGTATAGTTCCTGATAAAGTGTTTTTCCTGTAGGTTAGTAAAACAGCTCAAATTTTGAAAAGCCATAGACCTTATTTTTCAAAGAATTTTTGATCAATGAAATTACTTTATACTGATACAGGCTGTTGTGCTAAGTATAACTGGTATAAACCAATTCTGAACAAAGGTTATTTAAAAATTGAGGGCCTCAGAGGTGGTGAACCACCACCTGCAGTTTTTATGGACTTCCGCAGAAATGGTCAATAATTATAAAAATCCTAAGAAAGTTATCTTGAATCAGAATCATAATCATTAAGAGCAATATTTTTGGTCCAATAAATAGCTTCTGTAGTAGTAACTCAGGTCTAATGTGTTTATGTTTCTCTTAGTTTTGTGGTGGGTTGACCTTGGCTGGCTGCCAGATGCTCACCCAGCTGTTCTCACTTCCCTTCCTCAACAGGACAGGGGCAGAAAATAAGATGAAAAAGGCTCGTGGGTCAAGATAAAGGTGGGGAGATCACCCACCAATTACCATCATGGACAAAACAGACTCAACTTGGGGAAAAATTAACTTAATTTATTGCCAATTAAAATGGATTTGGATGGCGAGAAACAAAAACTAAACACTTCCCCCCACACACCCTTTTTCCCAGGCTCACCTTCACTCCTTCATTCCCAGCTCCTCTACTTCCCCACCCGAGTGTCGCAGGGGGATGGGGAATGGGGGCTTGGGGTCAGTCTGTGACAGCTCCTCTCTGCCGTTCCTTCCTCCTCATGCTGTTCCCCTGCTCTGGCCTGGCCTCTCCAAGGACTGCAGGGGAATCTCTGCTCAGGCACCGGGAGCTCCTCCTCCTCCCCTCCTTCTGGTCTCACCCTGGGGCTCGTAGGTCTGTTTTTCACACTTTCTTCTCTCACTCATTGCTGCTGGGCAGCATTTTGCCATTCCTTACGCATGCATTCCCCGAGGCACCACCATCTTGGCTGCGGGGCTCAGCTGTGCCCTGCGGTGGGTCCGTTGGAGCCGGCTGGAACCAGCTGTGTCCGGCACGGGGCAGCCGCGGCTGCTCCTCACAGAAGCCTCCCTGCAGCTCCCCGCCAGCACCAGGGCACCTGCACTCAGCACAGGTTTACTAGTAAAATGTGAATTAATTAACAATACTAGAATAAGAATGATATGGCTTACAGATCATTTCTTTCATCTGAGCTTTGTTCATGGCTGGGCTTCATACTTCTAATAACTATGAGGGTTTTATTTTTGTTCACTAATGAGAAATTTCTTAATTTATAGTGTTGAATTAAATAAATAAAAAGGTAATCACCAAAATCTGAGGTGATTTCTCATAAAAATCCTCCTGAGAAAAGTGAATAGTACAGGTTAATACGACTTCTCTCTATTTTCTTGAGACAGTCTCCGCTATATACACACATGGAATTACAATACTTTAATTGGATTTAGTAATCAAATGCTGTCCTAGCAGGTACTGTGCAATCACACAAAATTGTGTTCGGCAATAGCCCATAGAACAGACTTTGAAAGGAGAACATGGGGTTCCTCAGCTGTACATACTGCCACTAGTGAAGGACAGAGCGAGGAGCACAGCGACATGGAGAAACACAAGTCAAGAAACACAATAAGAATGAAAACCATCACGTTAGCATATATGATAACACCATAACTCTTTCCCTTTCTTTTTAACAGTTTCTTAACACAATCTCAAATGCTTGTGCAAAAAATTCATGATATTTTTCTACAGTGTCTGTATATTGGTTCGTATTATTTTGACTATGTTGAAATGTCTGATGATGTTACCCCTCAGACAATACTACTAGGTTGCCTGCTGCAGGAGTCATAATATCTAGATACAAGTAGAATTATTTTTCTTGTCACCTACATTAATAACCCAAATGGTTAAAAAAACACAGAGATAAGAAGCTCAGATTTGTAAGTCCATATTAGACATGTAAATAAGTAGCCTTTTTTGCAAGTACTGCATGTCCACCTAGTTCAGCTTATATCCATGTTTGCTGGCTTTAAATAACAAGAAAAGAAGGTTGATTCCCCTACCTTATTACTTTCTGCGTTCAGATCTCTGTCTTTTTTACTCATTACCTGTTTGCCATTGGTATCACTGTTACTTTCCAAGGCAATGAAATTGTCATATCATAGCTACAATAAAGCAGTTTATCTATAGACTTCTGATACCAACTAGCTGTGTTTTCTGTTATCTCTAGTCATTTCCCTTTGTGGATTCACAACAAGAAGAAAGTGCTGTAATCATGGTTTGGAGGTCTCTTAAAAATAATCTTTTTTATTTTTCTTTTTTCTTCCTCTAAGAAGATATGTCTTGTATAGCATAATGTAATTGTAGAAGGTCAAGGAGCCTAGAACTCATAGCTACCTGCATCTCAAGGAAACTGTGCAAAGTCCTAGCTAGATGATACAGGGAGAAAACTCCATTATCCAACCTGTTTGCCACCATCATTGGCATAAAAATTAATGGGTCATTCATGTTCTGTGGCCCACAGCAAATAGATTGCTAGTTTAGGTACGGAAAGCTTCAAGGTGGAGATTAGTTGTATAGGAAGACTTATAAGGCTAGTTAGCAACAAAGTCTTGTGTGCCTTGCCCACCATTCATTATTTCAGTTACCTCTGCTCTTTTCAAAGCAGAACTTGAATTTCTTATGCTTAGCGTAATCTACACATCATTACCCAACGTTCCTACACTTTGTCACTAGTGCCAACTTCACCTTCTATTTAATAACTTAATAAGGTGTAGCTTTTTTACTGGCCACCATTCAGTGATTGGCAGGTGACTGATGGAGCACGCAGTGGAGTTTTCCATCTGCTGTTCCATTCTTCCTATCCAGGCTTCGTAGGGTACGTATTTTCTCCTCAAACATTACACTTTAAGCTTGAAAAAGACTTCTGTCTTGTGCTCCAGCTTGCATGATTTTGCACTAATCTGCCATATCTGTGTGATATTTTTTAATTTGAAAATACACTTAGTGATTTGTTCTTATTGCAGTGACTGTTTTGAGTGGGGGTGTATCTTTTAGCAGTTACCAGATGTGTCACCTCTTGATGCCATGCCAGCTAGTGTTCATCCCATTAAAGGGCTACTTAAAATAAGGAAGTGTTCATATTTTGGATGCTTTTAAAGCATCAGGAACACCGTCACCTTATTATTAATGTACCTCACAGTCTTACATTTTTTCATGGCGTACATTATTAGAGCCAGGTAATAACACAGGTAACAGATGTTTATTAGAAACAGATAGATGGCTCTCTTCTGGTTCTTGATAATGAAAGGAAAGTGCCACCTAACAGTTGTCTTCAGTGCAAGCAAAGGCTATGTACTTCACTGGTTAGGGCTCTCAACAGGGCTGAGGACAGTATTTTTCAAAATTTTTGAATTAATGTTCAACATCAAGGTTATATAACATGTGCAATGAGATTAAAATGGAAACAAATGGATAAGGAGTTGTAAATAAAGGAAGTTATTTCATTTTACAGTCTCCTAATTCTTAGTCTTTCCCACTAGCCACTAGAGAGCAGCTTTTTACAGGACCTGAGAAGATATTGCTGTCCTGCAGTGTTACTGAAATGTAAAGGGGGGATGTCTCTGAAATGATTGTGTTTAAAAGTAATTTTATAAATAAGTTTAGGCAATATGATTTTAGATCATATTTGTTTTGTTCATGACCCAATTTAAATCTTAACACTTTCAAAAGTCTGAAAACATAATATTCTGTGATTTAAGCATAAGTAGACATATTTTTGTATGCTGTCAATGGGCATAATTTTAATATGATTTGTGATTTTGCAGTAACTTCATTGCAATTTAAATTGAAAAAAAGTTGTAAACTGCTTCAAATGGAAGATAAAAAAGCCATATTAGATGAGAACAAAAGATCATTTAAGCACAGAAACTTGCCTCAAGCAACAGCCAGTAGTAGTTGCCTAGTGAACGGTGCAGGACCTTGTACAGCATGGCCATTCCTTCAATTTACCCTCTCAGGTTTCAGCAATTGGTAGTTATGAGACTACTTAAACCAAAGGCTGTGGCCAGACCATCATTTTTAACTGCTATTGATGGATGAATTTTCCATAAAATTCTCTAATTTTTTTCTGTCTAAACCACAAAAACCTGTGGCAATATTTTTCCCAGTTTCATTATTCACCCTGTGAAAAAATATTTCCTTTTTTTGTTTTCAGTTTTTCTCACATCATTGTGGCTGGCTGCCTCTATGGCTAGTACTAGGAAAAATAATAAAACTTGTTCCCTACTTACTTTATATCATCCTTGATTTTAAAGACTTTTTCATCTCCCCCTATAGCTCTCTCTTTACTGACTTCAAGAGTCCTAATTGGTTTAGTCTGTCCTCAGTAGAAATCCTCCACTGTTCTGATCATCCCTGTTATATTTCTTTGTACTTTTCCAGTTTTACTGTGTCTGCTACTGCAAGTGTGGTTCTCTCTCCGTTAGTGCAGTTCTCTGTTTCATTGCCCACTCTTTCCTAGTGATTTCTAAAATTTGGGTTTTGTTTATCATCAAGATGACATTTTGTGCTAGCTATATGGAATAATTTTATAATTTCCTGAGTAACAATAGTTAATTTAGAACCATTCGCTGTGTATGTTGAATATTCTTTCCTAGAGAGGTACATCATTTTTGCATTTATGAGGAATATATTTCATCTGCCATTTTGATGCCTAGTCATTCAGTGTTGTGATATCCTTTGCAACAATTTCCTGTCAATTTTAATATTGTCTACCTTGCAGATTTTGAATAGTTAGAAAACTTCAGCACTTCCATACATAAACTCTTCTTACAGCATTTTTTCTTCAAGTGTTCACTATTGCTGAAGCTTTATGAAATAATAGGTATACTGGGAAGGTTCAGTCACTGATTCTTAACATCCTTCAGCAAAAGTAGAGTTGATTCTCCCACAACAAATTATATTCATCAAAACATTTTCCCAATCTAACCTAACTGCAATATAGGAAGAGAAGAAACTGATTGAATAGCATTTGACCATATTTATACTCCATCACACTGATAGTTGATAGGGCTTTAGCTGGTGTCACCTCTGGTTCCTGATCTCCTTTTACAACGGTGGAAGAGAAAGTCCAGTGTATAATAATGCTGAAAACTAAGATTTTCTTTGAGGACTTTTCACCTTACAGATTAAACTGATACACAGAATAAAATGTTCAGAAACATTTAAATAAGATAGGAACTTAATAATTAGAGAAAGTCAATGAAATCTACAGTTCCAAGTGAATTCGCCTTGAAATCAAGATTTAAGTACTGCCTAGGTCTGTTACCCTGAGATTAAAAGACTTTGTCTGAATCCCATGGGGATTCTGTGGCAGTCCCTGGAACAGCATATAGTCTGACAGTTTATACAGCCTATAAGCTGTATCAATTAATTTAGTAATAATTCTAAGTCTTTTAGATGAAATGGATGGATCAGATTCAGTTTGTCTCACTTGGATACCTGCATTTAGTCAGACCAGATGTCCCTCTGGAGGCCTTCAGAGACACATTCTTTCATTGAGTATACCAGATATTTGGTGGAGGTTCAATACCAAATACATAGACAGAAGTTATGGTCCTAAATTAGGTAGGTTGGACCTGCCTCTGCCTTCTTTCATAAGAAATTATGACTGTGATGGGCCAGTGCCTTCTTTCCTAGGAAAGTAGTGTCATTACATGGGGAAGGTTTATTTGCTCAGCTGTAAGGGTTTTACATCCACATATGTGGTGAAACCTACTTCTGGGCAGGGGATGAAGGAAGAGACTTGATCGCAGTTTAGCAACATTCACC
>VYZW01061447.1:5013-20040 GCA_013401315.1 Balaeniceps rex | reverse complement strand
CACCACAGCAGGGAAGGCAGTTTCACCTAGGGGAGGGCAGCTATGGAGGAAGCAGTTGTTCCTACCTGAGCTTCTCACAAAGTGAGAACATGAACATCACTTCAGAAATATCATAGACACTGACAACCATTGGCAGCTCTGGGCAGAAATCTGCTGGCACTCTGGTTAGTTGCCCACAATGCAAAGCTGTCTTTACCCTGGAGTTTTACTTTTTGGCATGATTTTCTTTGTATAGAGAGATAAATTAAGGGGGAATTTGATGACTCCTGTTTTTTCTTCATATTTTCCCAGATGTTCACAAGCTTTATCTATTCCTTTCTTCTCTCCAGTGTAGAACTACCTGTCAATAGCAGGGCATTTTGAATGGTCGTTGATCCTTTCTTTCCTTGGCTGCAGTAACAGAGCAGCAGGGGTGAAAGAGGTTGACTCTGCTTCGGTTATTTTTTTCTGCTCAGAAAGAAGGCAGTTCTCATTAACTATTTGCCAGGGAGGTCAGTTGCCTGCATCTTCATTGTAAATGGAGTTCTAATCAGTATGTCATCAGGCTAGAGGTAAACCACAGGGTAAACCATGACCCCAGTGAAAACAGTGCCATGCAACGAAAAGCAGGAACCAGCAGGTGCGTCATTCATTGCGTAAAGGTGTGCTCTTGCTTTAGCAGAGAAGCAGCACACACACAATATTATTGGATTATCTTTTCTTGAGATAAAAGTACTCTATCTAGAGAGGTCACCTATACCACTAAGAAATGCATGGACATTTGGTGTTATGTAAATGTTATTTCTTTCTATTGTTTCATTAGTAGTAGGAGTCCACTTTGAAAAAGACATTGTAGTTACCCTCAAATAATTGTATTAAACTGTCTAGCAAGGGTTAGAAAGTCAGTAGACATGCATCATTTAAAACACTGACTAATATGATTATAGGGAAAAAGCTCCACTGTTTAATTTTTTACAATCTTGTGTAAGATAGCATACGTTATGAAATTAAATTGAACACTGTTAGCCTTCCTCTCCTAGTCTAATCCACACTAAATTGGTCAAAACCAATTATAAACACCTCTTTTTTGATAGGTTNAGTTTTACTTTTTGGCATGATTTTCTTTGTATAGAGAGATAAATTAAGGGGGAATTTGATGACTCCTGTTTTTTCTTCATATTTTCCCAGATGTTCACAAGCTTTATCTATTCCTTTCTTCTCTCCAGTGTAGAACTACCTGTCAATAGCAGGGCATTTTGAATGGTCGTTGATCCTTTCTTTCCTTGGCTGCAGTAACAGAGCAGCAGGGGTGAAAGAGGTTGACTCTGCTTCGGTTATTTTTTTCTGCTCAGAAAGAAGGCAGTTCTCATTAACTATTTGCCAGGGAGGTCAGTTGCCTGCATCTTCATTGTAAATGGAGTTCTAATCAGTATGTCATCAGGCTAGAGGTAAACCACAGGGTAAACCATGACCCCAGTGAAAACAGTGCCATGCAACGAAAAGCAGGAACCAGCAGGTGCGTCATTCATTGCGTAAAGGTGTGCTCTTGCTTTAGCAGAGAAGCAGCACACACACAATATTATTGGATTATCTTTTCTTGAGATAAAAGTACTCTATCTAGAGAGGTCACCTATACCACTAAGAAATGCATGGACATTTGGTGTTATGTAAATGTTATTTCTTTCTATTGTTTCATTAGTAGTAGGAGTCCACTTTGAAAAAGACATTGTAGTTACCCTCAAATAATTGTATTAAACTGTCTAGCAAGGGTTAGAAAGTCAGTAGACATGCATCATTTAAAACACTGACTAATATGATTATAGGGAAAAAGCTCCACTGTTTAATTTTTTACAATCTTGTGTAAGATAGCATACGTTATGAAATTAAATTGAACACTGTTAGCCTTCCTCTCCTAGTCTAATCCACACTAAATTGGTCAAAACCAATTATAAACACCTCTTTTTTGATAGGTTGTGATTGGATAGATGATTGTTTTTTGTATAATTCGGGGAGGTCATTTACTAACAAGCCAGAGCATTTAAAATGGCTAGATTTAAGCAGCTAACCTAAAATTGTCAGCTCTTTTTTTTTTTTTTTTTTTTTTTTTGCTAGGCACTGTAGAAGAGTCTGGCTCAGGCAATTTAATTTGCCTTTCATAGTCTATCACAAGGCTCATGATTATTTCTTACAACAAAATATTCAGTGCAACAAATTAGTAGATTCTGCTATGTTGGTTGGGCTGCATTCCAATTCCTGCCTTAGTGATGCTGGCTGCCTTCAGCACTGCCAGCACAATAATTATTGCTGAGTTTTCTAGACCTCATCAAACCAGCAAGGTGATCACCCCCTTGGAACTGCTGGGGTTATGAGGTATGGAAAAGTGGAAAGAAATTGCTGCAACTCTGTGCTATCATGCCAGCAAGTGCCACTTGAATGATGGCAGCTATTGGCAGGGGTAGGGCTCTGCTGGAGGAAAGCTTGCAGCAGTTCTAGATTATAGCTTTTGCTGCTTCCAAGGAGAATTGCTGTGGGCACTGAATTAAAGAAAGCAAATTGGAAGGTGGGGAAAATGAAGATTTGAAGGCAAATGTAGAAGGGGAGATGATGATTTGTGACAATGAAGCAATTTTTGTTTTACTATATGTGATTGGCTCTTTTATGAAGCAAAAAACTTCCAAAAACACCATAATGTCAGCTATGCATGTTTGTTAGGCAGCCCTCTCCAGCCTTCATCATGTAATTAAGGTACCAACTGGTGTCAGCAAACTGATGTCATTCTTGTTCCAATACAGAGAAAGTGTACTACTATTTATCAGTATTTTACCATGTGAAGTACAGAAGCAAAGGAAAAAAAATCTTATTTTAGATATTTAACAATATTGTCATCATCAAGATACCTGCTGAGACACTGCTACTGAGCTTGAATGCATATATTGGATAAAAAAATATGTTTAATCCAGGACACTCAACACTAACCTTTACACAAAACAAGCACCCAGTAAAAATCAGAGTTTAGCCTTGAATTAGTTGATGTAAATTATCTCTGTGTAAATCAGAGAAACATTATTGACTGCAGTAAACATTTATGCAAAAAGAAGGCCCATTATATCCCTCTTTAGTATTCTGTTTCCTTTCCTGTTTCTCCCTTTTGTTTGAACATTTTAATTTTGATACAATTACATTTTATTTTCTGGACAATCTACTCGCATGGAAGTGTAGTATTTTGACTCTGTTCTCATCGCTGGGATACAGTGGCACCTATTAGCAGTTCACTGTGGAATATAGCAAGCATTCATCATGTGTGTTTAGTCTTTTGTCAGAGCTTTGCATCTATCTATTCTTTTCCTTGTCCCTCATGTTTTTAACTTTTCAATCTTAACATACTGGGAGTAGAGCTTTGTGATTCACTATCTTTTAAGCCAGAACTTTATTATAGTACTCCATTTTTCACTATTTGTTACCTTGTAGGTTGATAAGGCTTGGCTGCAAACAGATATTTCAGAAAAAATGTACTTAAGAGAAGGAGATATTTGTATGCATACATGCGTTGACATACTAAAAAGAGGTCAACATACAGTATTAGTACATTAGTCATTACAGACTAGCTTTTTATTAATTACATTTGTCATCAGAGCTAGGGAAAAGGAATAGTCAGTCTGCCTTTTAATTTTATTATAGCTTTAATGTTGGAAGAGGCAAGAGGATGAGACTGTAATCTGTACTGCTTACTTATATCACAGAGGCTGTGCTTGCCAGGGGCACGTGACGGGTTTTGTACTTCTTTAAAACAGAAAGCTTAGGGTCCCACTCATTTAAACATATTGTTTCATAAAACCAGAAATAACTTTGTGTTTTCCTAGAAGTGTTTAATGGGCTCTTTTTGAGGGCAGTGTCTGACTGACTCACTCTAGCTGTCCACAGAGCTTGGAATGGGGACCCCTACCCCAATTGCCCAATGACCTAAGGTTTTCCTGTGATGACTATGACAGCATAGAGTGTTTCATATGCTGCCTTTTTTTCTTATAATCATGTTCCATAGCAGATTGAATACAAATGGTGAAATATTGAGGATTGCTGCAAATTGGCTGGCTCTAATCAACGATTCTTGAGTTGAATCAGCAATCTCGAATTAGCCTATGAGAATACTCCATTTTCTTTACAAAAAAAGCTTCACCCTTAGGATAGAAATTTCTGTTTGTGGAACTGGGTTGTAGACAACGACCAGTGTTCCCCAGCTGTGTTTGAATTTAAAGGTGCTGGACCTGGGTCACTGGACATCTGGAAGATAACATCTGAGACCTTGTGCTTGTCCCTGGGACTCTGGTGCAGAAAGCAGATGACAAGTCTGACTCTTAAGGTAGCCATGTTGCAGAGAAGATACATTGCTGCCTTCAGCACTACTTGGAGTTCCCTAAGGACAAATGACTTTACACAGAGGTAATAGGCAAAGTTTAGCAGCTACATACTTTTCTGACTATAACTGATGTCAATTATCTCTCTTCCATAAAGTGATCTGCATAGTTTAAATGTCAGTTTTCAGATTATGCCAAAGCATGAAAATGTAGCAGGTGCTTCACATATTCTATATAAGAATAATGAATATTCCAGCAGGAGCATCTTAAGAGAGAGATTTCTGTAAGGTCAGGCAAAGTCAGCATCCTGCTTATCCAGGTTTAGTTGTGGAATGAGTGACTACAAAGCAAGGAGCCCTCTGTGCCTTACAGTTCTGACATGGATTAGTAGTCATTCTCTCTCTTGCTTTGTGGATACTCTTATATGTCTGAATACAAGTAAAACCACCGTAGTAACTCTAGATTGGCTAGTTTCACTTGATATAGTCCTCTGATACCAAATGCCTGGTTCTCATTATCACAAGAATCAGTCCTGATGAGATAGTGAGTGATTCCTGCCAATACCACTCAAAATTGTTTGGCTAATGAGGTTTCTTACAGGTGTGCCTTTCCTGCTGAGGAGTAGAGACTAATTTTATGTTGTTGCCAGAAGGTAATTAGGTGTAATTAGGCCACATTCTATTTTTGAAGAAGCATACACAGAAGATAGTTTCACTACCTCAAGTTAAGATGCCTGTCCTGGTTTTGGCTGGGTTAGAGTTAATTTTCTTCCTAGTAGCTGGCATAGTGCTGTGTTTTGGATTTAGTAGGAGAAGAATTCTGATAACACACTGATGTTTTAGTTGTTGCCAAGTAGTGCTTACCCTAGTCAAGGACTTTCTTTTTCAGCTTCCCACGCTCTGCCAGGTGCATGAGAAACTGGGAGGGGGCACAGCCAAGTTAGTTGATCCAAACTGACCAAAGGGCTATTCCATACCATATGACGTCATGCTCAGTGTATAAACTGGGGGGAGTTGGCCAGGGGGTAGCGATCACTGCTCGGGGACTGGCTGGGCATCAGTCGGCAGGTGGTGAGCAATTACATTGTGCATCACTTATTTTGTATATCCTGTTATCATTATTATTATGATTACTTTCTCTTCCTCTGCTGTCCTATTAAACTGCCTTTATCTCAACCCACGGGTTTTAATTTTTTTTTCCCCCTCTTTTTCCCAATTCTCTCCCCCATCCCACGGTGGGGGGGAGGGTGAGCGAGCAGCTGTGTGGTGCTTAGTTGCCAACTTAGTTGTCAACTGGGGTTAAACCACGACAATACCCTAGATACATCCTCTTGTCAAGTCCAAAACAGCATTATCACATCTTTGTTGGGTTTACAAATGTAACATACTGTAATTTGAATCACCGTGTAGAAACTAGTTGTATCTTTGTGAATGAAAGTGAGACCTGTTTTATTTTCAAATATTTCCATAAAGACAGAAACAATTTGAAAGTATTAGATAAGGCTAATCTTTCTGAATGTTCTCTGAATGCTTGATTTTGCCTTCAGGCTTTACTGCAGGCAAATTCAGATTGTGCAATTATAAAATATTATTGAAGCTTAATTCAAAAGTATTTTTATGCTCAGAACTGGCTCAAGGCTTCTCAGTAGTGTCAGTAAAATTGAATTTGGCCACCTTAAAGATGGGGTGTGGGAACCAGGGCTTCTATGCTCTTGCTAGCAGAAGGATGTGAAGGAGGTGGGGGGAGAGAGAGAGTGAGAGGTGGAAGGGAACCCCTGAGAGATCAGTCTTGATCTTCCCATTGTCAGTGGCAGAACGGGAGAAGATGGAGTTGAGCATGCATCAGTGGACAAGGGAAAAGCAATGGATGTCATCTATCTGGACTTCCAAAAAGCCTTCGACACGGTCCCCCACAACATCCTTCTCTCTAAATTGGAGAGAGATGGATTTGACGGGTGGACTGTTCAGTGGATAAGGAACTGGTTGGATGGTTGCAACCAGAGGGTAGTGGTCAACGGCTCGATGTCCAAGTGGAGACTGGTAACAAGTGGTGTTCCTCAGGGGTCCGTACTGGGACCAGTGCTGTTTAATATTTTCATCAACGACATAGTGAGATCGAGTGCACCCTCAGCAAGTTTGCAGGTGACACCAAGCTGAGTGGGGCAGTTGACACGCCTGAGGGACGGGATGTCATGCAAAGGGACCTGGACAGGCTGGAGAGGTGGGCCTGTGCAAACCTCATGAGGTTCAACAAGGGCAAGTGCAAGGTCCTGCACTTGGGTCGGGGCAACCCCCACTATCAATACAGGCTGGGAGATGAGGGGATTGAGAGCAGCCCTGCGGAGAAGGACTTGGGGGTACTGATGGATGAAAAGCTGGACATGAGCCAGCAGTGTGCGCTTGCAGCCCAGAAGGCCAACCGTATCCTGGGCTGCATCAAAAGAAGCGTGGCCAGCAGGTCGAGGGAGGTGATTCTGCCCCTCTACTCGGCTCTGGTGAGACCCCACCTGGAGTACTGCGTCCAGCTCTGGAGCCCTCAGCACAAGAAGGACATGGAGCTGTTGGAGCGGGTCCAGAAGAGGGCCACAAAAATGATCCGAGGGCTGGAGCACCTCTCCTACGAGGACAGGCTGAAAGAGTTGGGGTTGTTCAGCCTGGAGAAGAGAAGGCTGCGGGGAGACCTTCTTGCGGCCTTTCAGTACTTAAAGGGGGCCTATAGGAAAGATGGGGACAGTCTTTTTAGTAAGGCCTGTAGTGACAGGACAAGGACTAATGGTTTTAAACTAAAGGAGGGGAGATTTAGGCTAGATATAAGGATGAAATTTTTTACACTGAGGGTGGTGAAGCACTGGAACAGGTTGCCCAGAGAGGTAGTGGAGGCCCCATCCCTGGAAACATTCAAGGTCAGGTTGGACGGGGCTCTGAGCAACATGATCTAGTTGAAGATGTCCCTGCTCACTGCAGGGGGGTTGGACTAGATGACCTCTAAAGGTCCCTTCCAACCCAAAGCATTCTATGATTCTATGATTCTGTGTTGGCAGTGTTTAAACCTGTTCCCACCGGTGGTCACTAACCCATCTATCATGATCCCTCCTTTGGCCACAGTCACAGCTAGCCTGTCACTCTAGAGCTTTGACATAAGCAAAATAGGCATCAAGCCCAAGACCATGCTCATGACCTACATGACTTTGTACCAGGTAGGCATATGAAGCTAACAATGCAGAGCACTGCCTTCAGTAAATGCTAGGTTCCCAGTATGTTTAAGTAGTTTTGTTAATCCTTGATCCTATCTTAAGCTTGCACCAGTAGAGTGGCACAGCTTTTGTAGCAGGATCCTGTAGCCAGGGCAGGCACTATGTTGCTATGCTGCTTCCAGGCCTGAGCTGGCATGCAAAGAGTCGTCTGCCCTGCACTCTCTAGTTTCAGCAGCACTGTGGGAAGAGGCAGCCCTCACATCTCTGCCCTGTGATACAGGCCTGCACTCACCAGTTCTGTAAATCTGGCCTTCTAAAAGTAAAAATCACATCTAAGCAAGTATATTAAACTGTTCTTATATTCTATATTCTTATATTCTATATTCTATCTTTGTTAACAAAGATTTTTTTTTGTGCCTGCAGCTCATCTGGTTTTGAACGTTCCTAAAAAACACAGGGGCAGGTTTTACTAAATGCTTATACTCCTAGCTGGGACCTGACAGCTAAGTATTTTGTATTATAACATCTTGGTTTTAATGTAAAAATGAACCTCGTATCTTGACGCAATTTATCAGTTTGAGTCTGAACCACTTTTGCGCACATTCAATCCTTACCTTCCTGGTTTTGGTGGAGTGCAAATATGTCTTATTAAAATAATGCACAAATTGTTATTACAAATGTTCAGGAACAGGAAATAAAATACTTTATAGGGGTTAAAACTCTTAGCACCTCTAAGTTATTATTACTTAAGTTCATCCTGTAGCTGAAGTACTAACTTCATGATATTTAGCCTCATGGGTAGAACAGTTTACACGAGATTGATTTTTCAAATTTTCATTCAGGCTTGCAAAAGGATGTTGTTCTGATACATATCTAAATATTGTTACTGTTGGCCAGCCAGAAATAATAAACTCTGTAGTCTTAAAACATACACACATGTGCACACACACAAAAAATTTGCTGTAACATGATGCTAAGATTTGTGATCTAAATTGTAGCATGAACTTAAAACCCCAACCCATTTAAGCTAGTCATTGGGATCAAGTGTGCAGCTGTATATAAAACTGTGCTGTGAAGTCAAATGAATGAACTGAAATACTCTTCTGGTTTCAAGAGTATTGAAATCTACTATACGTCACAAATTCTGAATTTTTGTTGTTGTTTAACTTTTTAGCAAAGGTGAATTTGGTCTTGTACAGTAAAAAAAAAAACTATAGACATCTGTGACACAATTATCTCTACAGCTCTGTGTAGCTATATAAAATGTTGCCATGAATTCAAGTATTTGCTCCAGGTTTCAAAACTTTACATGTCTTAAGTGCAACACTTATTTAATTAGTTTTTCATGATAATTCTAGCAATATGGTTCCTATAAGGTTATTCTAAAAATAATTTTGGGAAGCAGTATTAAAAATACTAAATCATTCAGTGTAAAATTAGGGACTTCCCCCATTTTTTTTCTATCATTTATCTCTTTCATGGATATTGGTGTTTCATAACTTCTGTGCAAAAAGTATTTTGCAAGAATAGAACTTGTTGATCAAGCATTTTGCCAGCAATTTCCTCTTTTTTTCTGCCTGCTCACACAGGAGGTGATTCTTTCAGGGAAGTACTTGGAAGACAGGGGTTTGATTTTGTTATTGTTTGAGTCACTGGGTCTCCATGTATACATGGTGGAGTCTAAATGTTTATAAATCGTGAATATAATACCCTGAAGATATGTTCAGTGCACAGTAAATCATTTTTATTTAAACCGTCAGCTTCACCAGCTCAGCTTTAGCCTGAATCTTTCTTATTTTCATGTCATGAGTAATAATAACTGAAGTGTTATTTAGATAACAGTTCTGCTTCTCATTACTACATAATAGAAAACCTACTGTAGAAAGGTTGTATTTACCAGTTTTTTATTATTACTATGTTCAGTTAGAGAAGGCAGCAGCTGAGACTTAGAATACACTCTGTACCCGTGGAGAGCCCTGTTGTCCTCAGTAGGTCACAGCAGAAATCCTCTTGTACACAATACGACGCAGGGATGTGGTCCTACACAGGATTTTTAAAAACTATGATTACTTCTTATCAAGTGCAGGGAAGGCCTATTCCTTCTCTCAGCAGCGTCAAAAGGATTAAGGACAGGGGCTTAGTATTACATATGTGATTCCTTTAAGGAACCAATGGACAAGTGGAAACTAATTCCTTCTTGATTTTAACTTAAATTACCTGTGCTTGTGATGGTTTTTATTAGATGTGCTGAGAACACCATTATGTCCACAGCTCTTCACAGAACTTTAGTTTTGCCTTTCTTCTCACAAAAGAAATTCAAATAGTTTTTTCTTTCCCTGCTGTCTTGCAGTAAAGGACTTGACTCACATGCACATGCAGACTTGCAGATGTGTAGGCGTATTTTGTATGGATTTGACTTTCAAAATATTATTCTGTTTTTCTGCTGGGTAACTGTGGAGAATTCATTGAGTAACTGGGCGCTGTATCTCAGGATACTATCTGAAATTTTGATGAAAAATTAAATGAACCTCTCTAAGGAATGGCACAAACATATGCATTCTGCCTCAAAATGGTGGAAGTGCTGGGGGAGGGTTAGCTGGGGATGTTGTATGTGACGCAGGTAGGCTTCAGCGTTAGAATTCTTTCATAAGCCACATGCCCAAAATACTTGTATTTATTGGACTTTTTTTTAACTTCCTATGCCATAGAACCAAGAATTGAAAGTCATTAAAAAACTGTATGTCTAACTTAAAACCACATACAAATGATTAGAAGCTGTGGGCATCTGATGCAACACAATTATGCTGAGGGGACTTAATGAATTACTGATTAGAGCTTAATTTCTGTAGCTCATTCTTAGCCTGCACCAGTCATGATATAAACCACGGTTGCTTAATTCTTCTTCACTGTGATTTAAGCTAATGCTTTCTTCTTCCTTTGGAGTGAACTGAGAGCCTGTTACCATGACTCAGCTGGTGAGTCCATCAGTTGAGTGTGACCCTGTCCCAGGCCCCAGCATAGTGGGTGCCTCTGTGCTGTGTGCGCTGTCCAAGGCACCCTGGCTGGCGGGGGCCGTACATACCTGCTTGTGTGTGTGTGTGCGCCTGTGTGCACTTTAATTTATATCAATGCAAAGTTTTGTTTCTGTATCATTGTGAATGAGTTGTGGTTGAGTTTCTTCTCAAGGAGCTTTCCGAGGAAAGGCACTTTGTCATTTTCCATTTTGGAGTTTGTGTTATAAATCATCCTTTGACTCGTTTCTCCTTTGCGGTTCCTGTCTGAAATTTTAGTCCAATCATATAGTTTAAGAATCATCTCAAAATGGTTTTCTTTATCCTCTGGAAATTCAATTCTTAGATCCCTCAAGGTCAGTAACACAGTTAACCTATTAACAACCAGCCTCTGACAAGAATCTGGAAATAGTTTGAGCTATTCCAACTTGACAGTATACAGGCTGATTTTATTTTGTATTTATTTTTAAAACAGTTAGCAGAAGTCTGGAAAAAAATAATGCATTAATAAAAATGGTTCACTGTAATTACACTTAACTCTTCTATAATTTTATCAGTGATTAGATAAGATAATCTGTCTAGGCTATTTTATTTATTTGGAAGCCTAAGAAGACGATGTAGTAGATGTTTATTTTCTAACATTAGGAACTCATTCTCCATAACCCTACATTTTGGGTTCACTGCATTATTAAAATGGAGTTGAATTAAAACATTTTTCTTTTCTTACCATAGTGTACTTTTTCATCCAAAACATCCATTTTTCCTCTTCCCTTATTTTGAACTCTTGTTTCCAGAAGAAGAAGAAGAAAGAAAATGGACAATTCTTTATATATTCCCAGACTTTAAAGATTAATATTTGTTTGTGAGACCTTTTCTTTTCTCTCTGTAATGTCCTTGAAACATCATTAAACTTTGAAGCTGGTGGATATGATTTGGAGAAAGAAGTACAGTTGTTTAACCAAAAATTTTAAGTTTTTAAAGTAAAGGAAAAAATAAATCTTTCAAAATCGGGTCTATATTTTCTCTTGCTATGTAAGGAAATCCCTTATGATTCTGGCATCTGTGGAAGAGGAGGAAGCTACATAATACTGTTTTTAATAGATTTTGTCAGTACTTTGTCCTACTTTTCACTTTTCCCCTTTTAGAAACACAGACCAAATGAGATTTTTTCTGAGTAACTGCATGTAGTAAATCCATATTGTTTTTCTGTTTGTTTGTGGGTTGTTTTTATTTTCTCTCCACCTTCGTCTCTTCAGAAAGTGAGAATAAAGATCTAGTTCTGTCCTATATTTTCCATTTGATAAGTCTGAGATGCACCTTGCTGCAGTAGTCTGATCTTCTAAGGAACAGTATCTGCATTTCCACAGCATTTTATCTCTGCAGAGCCTACCAGAACGCTGCCATTTTTTTGACTCAGGGCAATTATCTTGGGTATGGGAAGGGGAAATGCCCTAACAGATGTTTTCTGGTCTGTTCTAATCAATTTATGCTTTTGCTTTTTAATCATAGGTTTCTGTGCTCGAGAGGCAGATATTTGACTTCCTTGGTTATCAGTGGGCACCCATCCTGGCAAATTTTATACACATTATTATAGTCATACTTGGCTTATTTGGAACCATCCAGTATAGACCTCGTTACATAACAGGAGTGAGTACTTAATTTTTGTTTACTTATTTTGATGTGCATGTAAAAAAAAAAAAAAGTGTTCCGAACGCTATTGCTTATAAATCAAATAGAAATCTGATCTTGGTTTAACTTTCTTCTGTAATATTTTACATTTACTTATTAAGCTTTTGAGACACGTGCAATAATTAAGTGGTAACAACCTACAAAAGTTGAAAGTCAGTATGATCACAAACTACATGACAATATGAACTTTCAGGAAGTGAAGTCAGTTTAAAGAATTATAGCATCCTCAGAATTACAGGGATTTAGAGGTAGAATAAATGCTAGCCATAACTTTCCTAGATACACTGGATCTCCCCAACAGATCCATGATTTGTTATAGTTACTCATTATTGTTATCAATCATCGTTGCTGCAGCACCTATTTGTTATGTATATCCCTCCTAGAAATTATAGTCCAAGTTGAAAATGAAGTATGACAATATGGTAAGAAATGCAGGTTTGATGGTTACGGTCTGAGGGCTTCAGAATAAAAGTAAGGATTTGGACCTTTATATTTTTAATCGATTTCTTTTCCTTATTCAGCTACCCCTCATACACAGACTCAGTATTGCTGTACTCTCTGGTCCAATATAGTATTAATGAGATCCTCATTTCACACTCCGGGTTTGGTTTTTTCCCCCATTTGTAGGTCTATAAAGACAGAATAACAAATCTGAAAGCCATTGTTCAGAACACCTTTTGTTAGAAATAGATTTGCATAACAATATTTCTGTCAAAATTGACTGCTAATTCAGTTAAAGCTTGTATACTTTTCAGAGACAGACAGCAGTCAAAAAGATTTGCCTGTACACAACCATATTCTCACCTCAAATGAAAATAACTCCACTGAATCTGCACCTGCTTCTGCAGAGTCTGTTTCCTCTTACACTGTTCCCTCATATACCGGTAATCTCTCAGGAGATAGAAAGGTTTTGCTTGTATCCCTGTGCTACCATCCATATTGCAGTAGTGTGATGCTAACAGTAATACATTAACATTTATGTTTGTGTTTCTATCTCTGTGATTTCCTATACATGGAAAATGTGTGTCCACATGTATAATGTCTTTATGCACGCACACAATTTACTATATTCCAAAACATATATTATCAACATTGAAAAATATATTGCAAGCCTTCAATACTTAGTCACAACTCTGAGAGTCACGTGAGTGTGAACTGGAGTTTTCTTCTTCCATTTCTAGTGCTTTGACGACTACAAAACGCTTGAAAATAAAACCCCAAAATTCAAGCAAGTGTCAGTTAAATGAAAAGAGTAAAAAATTCCACCCCAAGACTATTCCAAGGCATAAAAACGAGCATGAGCATAAAATGCTTAGCTGAGCTAAACAAAAAAGCTAAATTTAAATGGCCTTTTCAACAGGAGTACAGGAAATTACCTGCTACAATGACAAGTGCATTGTGAATGGGGAGGAATACCAGCCTTATAAATAGGTACCATTCACATGAGTTTCTGGATGATACTGTTTGTGCCACACCATCCTACTAATTTTCACACATATCTTTTCTTAGAGCTCACCCTCACTGTGTATCACACTGGCTTTGTGAGTTTGCCTCCCTGCCTCCTCTCATTGAGCTGGATAGAACCAATCTAAGATCAAATTGTTTGTCTTGCTCAGATTTTATAATAGGCACCTGAATCTGCCATCTATCACAGACTGCTTAGATAAGGAAACAATGATGAAACTTTCATCCTTCATTTAGTTGGATCAACAGAGGAGTGCTGTGATTTCTGCATTTCTACTGCTGCCCTCTTTGGAGAGTATCTAAAGTCAGGATGAGGGAAATGGTACTGGTCACTGGAGGGAGACATAAGGGAACTGCATCCTTTTCTTCAGTTCTACTGGGCCCAGAATAGGCACCTTGTTGAAGCTGGGCAAAACTCAGTGGTGTCATCTGACATCAGGAATAAAGTTATGAGTTCAAAGGCAAGAAGAAAGACAACAGCCTATAAGCCCTCAAGGGTGTAGCTATGAGGTTTTCAGGTGAATGGATGTAAATACTCAGACTTCAATAGATTCTGCAAGGGTCAATCTATCTTGAGTGGACCCTATAGGGCCCTTAATCCACAGTCACATTAGTACCTCAAGTAGAGCTTGCTTCAACAAGACTACAATAAATTTCCTTTTTACTGTGTGTGCTTCATAAAGGATATCACAAAAAAGTTTTCCAGAGGTTGTGAATCATAGGTTAAAGAGAGCAAGGGATGTTTTAAGGTGAGATTTAAAGAAGTCATTCAGTGGCTTAGGGAGAAGAGGAAATAAGTTTTAGACAGATAGGACACCACAAATGAAAGTGTGTCCTTGAACTTGCAAGAGTCACAGGGAAGTTTAGAAGTGGATGAGCGGAATAGGTGACTGTGTGATTTCAGGCCTTCGAAAAAAGTTCAGATTACATGGGATGCAGGAGGTGTAGACAAAGAGGACAGGAAATAGAAGTTTAATATCATCAGAGGGGTTAATCTTAATATAGGTTCAGCAAGAACACATTTGGTTTTGCTTGTAAACCTAAACCATTAGCCAATAAATGAGTAATTGATGCAGGAGGTGAAACATCCGTTCTGAGGGTGGGAATGAGTGTCTTTTCAAAGATGTCTTTTCAAAAGACAATAATTAAGTAAGCCATTTTTTTGTGAAAGCAATAATGATAAAAGGACTGCTTAACAGCACTATGCTGAAACAGAAGATAAGGATTTCAGCAGGAACAGAGGTTAGCCAGCGTAATGACAGAGATGTAAAGGTGGTTTTTAGCAGTGCTATGATAGGATCCATCAATGCAAATGCCTGAGAGGTAATACCAATGCAAA
>VYZW01061444.1:294175-363691 GCA_013401315.1 Balaeniceps rex | reverse complement strand
AAGTAACTCTAACTCAGCTGAAACCAGGACACACCTCTGTTTTACTGGGATGATTTCTGCAACATGCTGCTTGTCATACAACACTACAGATCTTAGAATGAGCAAGAGCGAGATAATAAAAGAAACATCACCAAAAAATGAACTAAACCAGGTTTTCATTTCAGAATCTTCTAGTGTGAAACAAAAGCTGTACAGCATGTTGTAATGCTGGTAATCTCTGCTTTTCATCAATATCACACTTTCATTTCTAGCTCTTGCTCTGGATAGTCAGGGATTCTTGAGAGACCTAGCAGGATTCAGACTGTGTAGAAATTAGGGATCTAATGGTGCAGGATAAATGCACATAATTACACAGCACTGCATTTTAGTATATCAGTATTCTTAACATCTATAGAATACAATCATTTCTGTGTCACCATGTAGAATGACTCATTTAATCTGGAATTAAAATTCATTCAACTCAAGGGCAAAACAACACTGCTGTTTGACTACGCGTAATCGTAGGTCAAGAAGTGAAGAAGAATATCACATTCAATTAATGCTTCTTACAGCCTGAAAGCTGCAGAGTGGAATTTAGTCACTTAGCTGGAGGGAACACTATTATTCTTATAAAAAAGAGATGGGAAATTTCCTCATTACAAATACAGCTAATTAAAAGATGAATTTTCCATTATGCAATAAATTCCAAGATACCAATATCTAGATTTTATTCAAGACAAAAAAAAAACAAACCAGCACCTTTAAAAACAACTTTTCAAAGTCAAAGCTTCCAAATATTTCATGAAACAAAATCCTCTATAAATATTTCATTTGAATGCTTTTCGGAAAGCCTAAAAGGACTGCTTGGATAAAATCATTATCTTTTTGACTTTTACATAAATGAATGGAATATAATATATCTGGAATGAAAATGTCAATAAAGCCAATACATGTTTCTGTTAAACATTTCAATTTGTCAGCTGAACACTGCAACAGAAAGTTTTCCACCAGGTAGTTGTACAAGCAGGCATCAGGAAAAGAGATTTTCTGTAACACAATTCGGACCATTATTTCCATGGAAAAAAAGTATTATGAACTTAGGATTAGCAGTCAGACAAACACTTTTCACCAAAAGGCAGTGAAACTAGGTCATATGTTTGTACCCTTCAAAAATTCCTTACTCTCTTTCCCTACTTGTGTCTCCTCCTGAGTATTCTTTGAGGGGGTGAGGATGTGTGGGAAGGTTACAGCTTTCCTGACAAGCTGGGGTCAAGCTGGAGCCCACATAGTTTACAAGAGCTGAGACTCACAGGCCAAAAAAGGCTGCACAGCAAATAAAAGCTGGACACCTCACCTTGCCCTCTCCTGGAGCTCTCGTTCCAAGTCACAACATCAATATTAAGTCAGAAGTTGTGAGAGACAAATTCACATCAGTTTCAAAGACCTGTAGACAGAAAGGTTGTGGAGGAAATTGCTAACCCTGGAAAAGAAACAGCCTATATGAAATTAAATTTTAAAAAAGAGAGCACAATGTATTGATCTGAGCTTTGCCAGAATAAAATATTAACCATTGGACCCTTCCCTCACACCAACCACAAGCATTATACTGATAAAAAACCATGAAGACAACAAAGTAACCTCACAAAACAAGAAAGAAAATAACCCAAGGAGATTTAGAACAGCATTTGCCCCAAACATGTTTTCTTAAAATATTTTGCCGCAGATAAAAGGGCTTCACTTAAAGAGATTTTCTTCCTTTCTTGAGCAAATGTTTGTAAATCAGAGAGGAAAATGGCCAGTAACAGTCCCTTGCAGATTTACAGGAACCTTTTAGTTGTGTATTACATGACCCTTGCTACCATGTGAAGGTGATGTCCATTGGGTTAGCTGGGATCACAACACAATAAATTGTTGAGAATTTTAATAAGTGAATCTCTCCTGCAGCTTCCCCTGTCCCTCTGTCTAGTCATCCATCTCTGCGATTTATAGGATAACACATCCCAATCCTACAGGTAACTCCAAACAACAACAGTTTATAAATCAGCCTACCTGGTAGAGCTTCTCTCCTTCTTGCTCTAAATGAGATGCCTGCCCTCTAACCCGAGACTCAGGACTTTTTCACAGTTTCCTCTTCTCCCATCCTGCCAATGCCGAAGAAAAGACTTCCATGGGGAAGAAAAGACTTAGCTGAAGCCCTGGAAAGTCCTGAGGCTTCCATTTAGTGTCATGAGGTTATTTAACTTTTTCTGGGAGTTTATGGTCACCTTTTAACTGTAAAAATTCAAACTTCTAACTAAAGCATTTGTCTTTACAAACAGATAAAAACAGTTCCAACATATTTTCTAAATCTGTTTAAAATAGTTTTTGATTACTTCTACTGAGTAACGTTCTAGGAAAATCCACACTGCTTATAAGCCATACGACTGGCAAAGCCACAGCGCAAATAAAACATATAATCCTACACCAGCCACAGCAGCATGCAGCCCCTGAGTGACTGAGAGCATTTGCATGCACAGACACACACAGGACAAAAGCACTCCAGCATCAATGCTCTTTCCATACAGATCACATATTGACTGGTGACTAACACACAGTGGCCATGTCTTGGTTTCTCTTTCAGAGCCCTCCTGAGAAATGCCCATGTGATGGTGCTCAGGGTACCTCAGGAGCTCAGGGCACCCTGCATGGAGCACCCAAAGAGAGCCAGATACCTTCTTATCCTGACAGATGCCACCTATTCCACAAGTCCTTGCTGCACACATGAAAAAAAAAGCTGTTGCGTACCCTAATTGGAGCCATCAAGTTAAAAATATGGAGGACTCAAGAGCTATGAGGTCACAGAGAGACACTCTTCAGTGGCTTCTCATACAGCCCTTCAATAGGGCTGTAACACCCAGAAGAGACCTACAAATACAGCACCCAGGAAGAGGATGGAAGTGTTGCCCAGTGCAGGGCATTTAGTGAGAGGCAAGGCAAGTAACGTCAGCAGCAGTGTAGTAGTAAATGGTCTTGAATGGGAGAAGTTTCAGCTTGATACTCAGCCTACGAAGGAACTCAAGGAAGGATGGCAGATTTTAAACAGTGGACATGAAAAAAAAGCTCATCACTAGCAATTTGGGGAAACCAGTGATAGCACAGGGATGGGACTACTGAGAGATGCAGTTTTCTGTAGCTCTTTAACCAGACCAAATCTTTTGGTTTACATTTTTCCTGAGCCCTCACTTATACAAGTTCTCAAAGACATTTTTGTGGGAGTTTTTTCCCAAATGAAATCTGAGTAAGAATTTGGCTTAGCCTAACTTGCAATTAAAAGAGCCATGAAACCACAATAGGAGAAACTGCTTTTGGAAGGATTGACAAGGAGCATCGATACTGTTGCCAAGGTAAGATCATTCAAATATACTTGATGAAAATGAAATAATTCCAGCTGTTGCCATTTCAGTGTGATGTGGTCCAGTATTCCCAGAGGAGAAAAGTCCACATGAATTTAATCCAGATGTGATTAACATGTCCCAAGGGTGGGATACTTGGGATAATAAATGTATCTTATAAGCAACACACCTCCTCTGACTAGCTCTGCACTGGAAATATAAATTGCATTATATTTAAAAGTAGTTTAATAAAATAAATATGAGCTTGCTTCTAACTCTTAAACTAGAAGTCAACTATTTGTCAGACAGATGGAGCTTGTTATAGAGTGCTAAGGAAAACCTTATGATAAGAGAACAGTTTCCTTACCACCAAATTATTTAGGAGTTCTCTCTACCTCCTCCCTGGGTTCTTTGCGACACCATGACAACCCTAGCATGTCAGGGGGCAGGCAGAGCTCAGCTTCAGAGCTCAGATGTTTTAGCCTGGAAGGAGCTGAGTCATTTCATTCTGGGCAAATGGTTGTTTCACCAACACGGGACCAGTAACAATAGCATTGAAAGAGTAACTTCATTTGGTTCAGTTATTAAGGGATTAATTTTGGCCTCTGAGCTGCCTGACTGCTTCTGGAGGAAAGTTTTTGCTGGTGCGGTCTCTTACTGACATGAAGAAATCCATGGCTACCTGATCATGCACAGGATTGTACGAAGTGCTGGGTGCCATGGAATATGATGGAAGGAATCGGGGAGTAGGTTGTTTGTAAGATCAGGCTCTCCATTGCTGTGCATGTCTCACTGGGTTATGCTTAAATGAAATTTTCAAGGTGGAAATTCCATTAGAATCTTTCTGCTTTCTGCTTGTTTCAACTGCAAGGCTTATTGCTCAAGGGATCAACAAATCCAGTCAGCAGACCCACTCCAAACCTGGTTAGCTGCGGCAGTAACCATTATGAATCAGCTGAAATTTTCAGTGGAAATTTCTATCACATTTCCAAAATCTGTGGAAGAAGCTACAGGCATGTATTTACGATATTCAGATTTGCATTCAAATGATCCAGTTTCACCGCTGTGAATTTTCTTCTTATGTCTTCAGATGTGGACTGGAGTTCACACAGATCACCTTCACTGAAGCCAGGTAGCCAGCCTGCCAGAACCAGAAATGAGAACAGGCTTCAACAATGACACAACACAACTGAATCTTGACCTCAGGGCAACAAATTCTTCTGGTACAGCTAGAGATTTGTGAAATGAACAATTACACAAGAGTTCTCAGAAGTCAGAGGAGGTTAAAGGAAAAACACAGAGGCATCTTCCAGAAATACATCAACCCTGTACCCTTGCTGGGATGCCAAACAAGAACTTTGACATCAGCTAATATCCTCTTGTGCAGCTGGGCTAAGACTTCTTAATTTCTTCATCACCTACTGAGGGCTTTGCCCTTTAGGATTTGGGGGAAGGAGACTACGGGTAGGTGTGAGTGTACGTGTGTGATGAAAGGGGGGGGAAAAGACAGAGGGGATTATTTCCAAGAAAGTGAGAGGGTTTGTTTGGGGGTTTTTTTAACTCATGTGATATTTCCTCTTTCAATAATTACAGTTCTCTCTGCTTGTTTTTGTCATATCAGCAGAGCACCAAAATATCACCATTTTGGCATTGAAATTCTCTTCAAAATGGAGAGATGATGGTGAATGCGTTGCCCGTGATTTCAGTTCTCGCCTTTGAATGCTTGTTATTTCACGGCTCCATCATCCATTTAGTTTTGAATATTTCCACTTCCTGCATCCTCTCCCAACACGATTTTATAAATATCTGCAAAGTACCCTCAGCAGCGGCTCAGACATGTCAAGAAAGTTGCATGTAAAGCACAGGAGGCTTGCTCAGGTTTTGGGTTGTCTAAATGATGACTAAGAATAATAACAAAATCTGAAGTCACCTGCTGTTCTTGCAGCTCAGACTCATGATTTTATCAGTCTCTGTCATGGCACTCCATCACTGACAGGCTGAAGAGTCCAATTCTATTCAGCTGCTGTTTGTACAGAAGTTGTTTCATACCTTTGAACAGCTTGGTCTCCCTCTCCGTACTTTTCCTATCCTCCCCAAAGACCCCTCCCTGTGAGCCCTACAAGCTACACAAGTATTTCTCTCACCAGCTCCATGTTTTTTCTGGGGTAGTTTCCTGAGTCCTACATCAGTGGTGTCTAGCAAGCCCTAACAGCTACCACTCAGGCAAGGATACGTTTGAAGACTGTATCCCTTCAACCACACTGTTTTAGAGCATGCAGAGACAGTGCCGTATCACAGATCCCCCACATACAACGTGGTAGATTAACTGGCCTGAGCCACTCTTTTTCTTGGCTTCTAGTCAAACTCTGGCTCTGCTCATTTCAACAACCTTCTGAGCTGCAACTACCTCAAAGGGCATCTTGCTGGCAGCAAAGTCCTCTCCGGTTTACACCCGAAGTCTGGTTCTCTGTTTCCCATCACAGTCTAAGAAGGGCCTTTGAATCACTCTGTCTCCCCGGAGGGTTGCAGGCACACTTGTGGTTTTCCAGCCGCAGGATGTTCTGAACAGAGACATTTCAAAAGACACATAGAAATAAGAAAGTGCTGATTTACAGGTACTCTACAGCAGGAAAAGTGGCAGTATTTCTTTAGAAGACTACTTGAATATCTCTCTTTTACTTCAGGATGAACATGTAATATTAAATACCATATTATGAGTCCATGTTTATGTCATAAATTCCTTCCTGAACTCCAGGGCTGTGGCTATCTGCTCTCTGCTCTGCTACAAGCCACAGGTTTTTCCCAGATGTCGTCAGTCTGTGGAAGACACTTTTTCTGTCCCTGATGTCTGTGAGATCAAGGCCCAAACCAGGCTGTTTCTATAGACCCTCATCCTGAAAAAAGTTTACTGGGGAAGTGGGTACACAGGTTTGATTTTAAAGAGCCTATTTAGGACATTCCATTACCATACATCTAATGTTGTTGATATCTTGCTATAATTTAAAAGTAAATGCATACAGAACAGATAAAAACACTGTAAAAAAATGGATCTGTTTGGCACTGTCATATCTAAATACTTTCATACCCTTTACTTGAAAACCAAGCAATTTTTGTTTTTCCAAGAAATACTTTTCTTTTGAAGTTCAAACAAATGCATTAAAGATAATGGAATTCCCTGTAGAATTGAAATTTCAGTTCCTAAAAACCTCAGGTTTTAAGTTTTGGATCTCTGTTTTGCTTTGTTTTTTAATAAGATCAGGTACTATTTAGATAAGATACTGAATAATAACTAATATCTGCCAAAATGAATAGTTAATATAACAGTAGTTGCGCAGTTGATAATGATTGTGAGGTCCTTTGAAGGTAGCTGAATTTTACATATTAATCTCTAAGCATTTCTTTCTGGAAAAACAAGAAATGCTCTTGATTATACTTCATACAAGACAAGGAAATTTAATGGGATATGCTCAGACATTTCAGATACATTTATTGCGGTTTATCAATTTTATATTTCTAGATTTGTCTCCTCAGAGAAAATTTCTCTACTTGAAATCTGCTCCTCTCAAAATGATTTATAACCTTCATCTTCAATGATGGCAAGATCTTTAAAAGATCTGAGGCTTGAATTAGAAACCAGCCACCATTGAGTCACAGCTGTTCCATGGGGCAATGCTGCATGATATTTTTTGACAGTACACACAGAGCTTCCATGGTTTGCATTGCTTAGGGATATGCTGGCATAGTGGAACAAGAGTTTGAGAAGGACAATAATTGTTATTTTTCTTCAGAGGTGAGTTAAATACTGGGATTGCAAAGGTCTGCTTTGGAATGAGTACAGGGCATTTGCCTCTAACTTGTTCCAAAAGCACTGAGATCCATATCTCATCCTTCTCTCATACCCTGGAACTATAACTTGCATTCCAGTTATGGCTGGGACCCTTTACACAAGCTATTCATATGAGAGATTACCAAAAAGTTCTCCAAAACAAGCTCTGTTATCAGAATATACCAAATCGGTCATCAAAAAGTATTTCAGAGGAGTATGCCAATTCTGACAAAATCATCATAAAGGTTTCTCATGTGAGAACTCTTGACTTGCAGAGCAGCAGTTATTTGCTGATTTTCAGAGAACTCGTCCAAGACACAAGAGAACAGCAGAACAGGAACTTCACCATGGGTCTCCCTCATGAGTACTTTAGTCCAACAAGCCATTCTTTACCTGAGGAAGAGGATAAGAGACGCTGGTTTCTCCTTTGCCACCATGAGAAGTATCACCATTGCAAGTGAACTGAAAAGGGGCACTGAAATGAAAAACAATTTTTTTGTCCAGCAATAACATATTTAAATATTCATTCAACGTAAGTACAGATATGACTCAAAGACCACCCATACAATAAGTTTCCTGTGAAAGGTTAAAGCAAAGACCTTGGAATGCCTAGCACAGGCCTCAGGTTTCACAAAATTTTCAGACTGAGAAAATTTGCATCATTGATTCCTAGTTATTAGACACCTTGAGAATGAGACCTAGGTTTGTGAGTGCTGTGACCTGAAGCAGATCTGGATACAAAAGGAGATGATCCTGATACACTTAAGGACAGAAATCCCTTTTTTCATGACCTTTGACATTTAGGCTTCATTTTAGTAGGCTCCTCTTAAGTCTTTAAGTCGTTGGCTGAACTTCATTCTGACTTGTGAAGGACCAGAGGAGACAAACTGATGTGGTCAGAATCTAGTGGACCCTGGGTATAACATAAAACCCCTTAATTAATCACCTTTTTCCATCCTGCTCATTTCCGTCTTCTGTAACTCTTTCTTCTCCATGATTTACTTACTTTAAAGACTTGATGCATTTTCAAAGTTCCCTAGCAGCTACATTTTCCTTTTCTCTCTTCCGTAAAGTATTTATCTCAGCTAATAGTGCCAAAACAGACTCCAACAGAGAGATGGCACTACAGAGAAGCGAGCCATGAAACTGAGTCAAAACAGCAGGTGTTAAGATCATCCTCCTCCAGCAAAGAGGACTGGCAAGAAATTCCCCCAAATAAAGGCATTTCCTGGTCCTCCATCCACTTTTTGAAGGTATTATCAAGAGGGGCTATAATTCAGCCCTGAAGGTATGTACTGACTCTGCTGACTAGGAATCATCACGTTATTACTGTGCTAATAGTGTCCTCCATTATGACAGCTATAAAATAATTTGCCTCCACTGTTTTTCAGCATTATGCCATTTTTGGTAAGTAGGCTGGATAACCAAAATGGGAATTTGAACAGGACTAGAGGCTTATTATAATAGAGAGAATTAGAAGACAGTATATGTTTCATAAAGGAAAATCTCTCTCTTTATGCATCTATCATATCAACATATAATTCAGCAAAGGCTACAGATTCACATTAAGACCCAAACCCCATGTTTGTTTAGAAAGACAGGCAGTACGTCCTTTTTTAAAATTCACCCTTTTTCTCACAGAAATAGTGTAAAGTGCTTCTAAGAGACTGCAATAGCCTCACTGCCGAAAAGCCCAGCACAACAGATTAAAAGGAAAGCTGTGCAGAGGCAGCAATGTGTTGTACCACCCAGGGAGATCTTGGGTACACATCAAATGAGCCCGACCTTCAGTGTGTGGGTGTGCTGAGATTTTAAAGAGGTTTCCAGTCGAGGAGAAAGAGAAGCCTCCATTTTAAGCTAAGTGCCACATTCCACATGCGTTAAGCAAGGTAAATTCCTAGATTTCAGGGAGCCTGCCCAGGAAGCATTTAAGATATTTTGACAGATAAAAGCCTCTCTCCATGCTGCATTTAAAATACAACTAGATGAGAGACTGACCCCCGCTCTGCTTGTGGTCCTTGATATCAGCAGCACGCAGCACAGCAGAGAGACTACAAGGTGGAAAACCAAGGTAATGCAGGAAACCAGCCGCTGCCCATCACAGCATAGCTGGAAGTCATTTATTTATTGGCCTCATTCATTTATTAGCCACAGGTCTAAATCCTGGCGCTCTGAGAAGCTTGGCTTTTTGGTATACAGTCAGAGCCATGCCTGGGCTCTTGCTTGCCTTCCTCTGCGGCCTCCCAGAGAGCCCCACATTCACCTGCTGTGCAGCACTCAGCCATGGTTCCTCTGAACGCACAAATGAATGCACAGGCTGAGAAAGAAAGCGTACATGGAAATCCTTAGACCTGGCTTGCTGCCCTGTGGCAACATGTTGCTCTGCCAGCTGAGACACCACACTGCAGCAAGACTGAGAAAATCGCCCTGTGTGCATCCTCCCAGACCACGGGGAAACCCAGCCCTGCCCTACCAGGGAGGCAAATGGCAAAGTACAGGTCTCAGGCTCCTCATTTTTACACTCAAAGCTGGGATGGCTTTATAGCATTATGTCACAGTAAATAAAAATAGGAACACTGTTGACCTCAGACCCGAGAGCCATAAAGATGCTTGACAGAAATCCTTTTTCCCTTGTCTCAGGACCACGTAAAAGATAAGAAGGGCAAGTGCTTTCAAGCTCTCACTGACATACAAGTACAGATGTAACAAGTGTGTCCATCTATCAAAACTACCAACTTTTTGTTTGTAAAACCGAACCGAATAGCTTCTGAGAGGAAAATAAAGGTTATCTAATTCAGTAAGATTAGCCAAAGGAGACTGATGTTTCAGGGTGGCACAGAGCTTGTATGACTTCAAAATAAAGCAGTTGATCTAAGGTGGCAGAGACTCTGGCTCTTTTCCTCTAAGTACACATATGATCTTCTAAACAATGTTTTCTGGTTCTCACTCATGACTAACCAATGCACCTGATCCAAAATATCAGTGAGAAAATATTTGTGGCCAAAACTGTCACCTGAACATCCCACTTGAGAGACATCACAGGTCTTTTCAAAGTCAGACTTTTTGCAGCAATCTTTCTTTGAACTCATTTTATCACACAGCCTGTGATTACTCATCAGCCCTTCTCTTACCTGTGCAAGTACGCACACAACTTCTGGGTTTCTATTTACCTCAAAGTCAAAGGCTTCAGGCAGCAGCTGATTTCTTGTCAGGAAGATGTAGTTTTTCACAGGCAATATTCAGGTGGGAATCAAACCAGTAAAAATACTGAGCGACTTCATGGTTCAGACCTCCTCCCTGTCCCCATGGGGATGGCATGCTGCTGAGGTCTTGGAAATACAGACGTAGCAGCAGGGAAGGTCCCAGCCCTGCAGCAGCTCCTCAAGAAAATACGGAGTTCTCCACCAACTCCTCCATTTCTCTGAGGGTTTTTTTCCCCCCAAACCCAGCACTCTGGTGCCTCTATTTCCATGTGCATTGAGGTCCCTCCCCACCCACCTCAGAGATGAGTGCCGCACTAGCAAAGGTTAGGTACTGTTTTCTGGGACCACACACCGAGCACGGGGCAGCATCCGAAAGCGTCGCCTCCTCCACCGGCTGCTGTAGCCTGTGCCTGCAGTAACCAGGTGACTGACATCAGGAAACAGTACTGTGTCACAGCTTTTGCAAGAATGTGCAGAAAAACTGCCTGTAGAAGAAAACCCTCAACCTAAAAAAGCATGTGAAAAAATTGTACTTTTACCTGCCAATAACAATACACTAAAATCCTCTGGAATTGAGGCACCTTGATGAATAGTAAATTGTTCTATTTTAACAGCTGTAAAAAAGAAAAGCTATTAAAAACCTTGGTCTAAATAGTTGTTAAGAGATGTAAAATATGGCAAAAAATTTTAAAAAAATCAGCAATTAAAAATTACATTTGTTGCCTTGCATCATCATTTAACACTTATTTTGAAGCTTCCAAAAGTTTAGACTGTAACATGAATTTAAGCACCACATAATGACTTGGCTCCAGCTGAATAGATCCTCATTATGCAAATATGTCTTAACTTGTCCTGATTAAGGAACAGTCATCACTATTCACCACTGTTAGGTGAAACAACTTCTAGAAGCATCCCCATAAAACAGACATCGCAGCTGAACATATTGTTCTCCCCTTAGATTGAACCCAGGATGTTCAGACAAGGTCCTTCTTTAACGCCCACAAAGTGTTTAATCTGATACTATGATAATTTAGAAAAAATCCCGTACTGCCAATGATAACATCTCACACCAAAAACAATGGCCCTAGGTAAAGCAAAAGAAACTTCTCAAAACCTTTGACATCGCCATGAGTAAAGGCAATAGAGTACAACTTTTCAAGGCTAAAAATGGGTTAATCCTCATAAATCCTCATAAGTTATTAAAACCAGTAGATAAATCCCTAGCAAGACTTTGAAAATTTCAGCCCAGACCTTACGTCTCATTACTCTCACACAGGATAAGCCACAGACCACGAGGGACATCTCACCTGCACGGACAGGCGCTCCTGCCAGCCCTCCATCCAGGAGGAGATGTGCTACAGCTTCCACAACACTGTTATTTGACACAATGATATTACTCAAAATGCAAGTTAAATATGGGTAATACACTATGGAATGAAGGCCCTGTATTAAACTGTCCGAGGAAGGAAACAGCTCCTGCTGTGTTTCCGGAGTACCATGTAATTTACAGTCAGTGCTGTGTGTTCTGCAGGAGAATATTAATGTCTCCACTTCGCAGCCAGAAATATTAAAGAGTCATTATTACCATCTGAAACGGTAGACTGCAGGCTGAAAAGAAAGGGGGTTCTCTGCAAAGACATTCTTTCCTGGCTAGGAGCTGAGTGTAATACACTTTTGCTTGTGCTTTTACTGAATTGGGCTTCCACATCATATTCAACCTCAGCCGAGTACCCTGTTCACGTCTCTTCATCAAAACCAGATGATTTCCCTTATTCATATTTGGAAGGGAACAAAGCTGATTTAAGACAAAGTATTTTGTATATTTTTTTTGAAAATTTATTTGTATCAAAAAATCGGAATTTTGAAGGATACAGGTTTTTACTAGAAAATTTTTTTTTTTTTAAAAATTAAGATCTTTATCCAGAATCTGCTTTTCTAGCACACACTAAAGGAGAAATGGAAATAGCTGTTTAGGTAAAGCATAGCTGAGCATGAGTTGAGTCCTATGTTTTTTCCTCTCCTTACTAAGGTAACACTTTCAGATTCCCATTTACTTCTGAGAACTTTGGGCAATTTCATCTGCTAATACAAGGGGGTTTGCGTTTCTGTTCGGTTTGACATTTCTCTCAGTATGCAGGATATTACCTACACAATTCAGACCATCTTTGCATCATTAGCTAGTGTGATAATTGCAACAAATGTGGGACGTTATCGGCAATAATGTTCTGCGTCTCTAACACAGTCACTGGCCTGAAAGGTGACAATGAGCAGATGTGCCTTCTGTGCGCCATGCAGCAACTCCATGCAGCACTCTGCCACAAGCTCTCGCTAAGTGAAGGAGGAAATTTTTCCTTTAGCTTTTTAATTTCAACTACGACTACATGGTCATAAAATGGGAGAGCTAATCAGCCAAGCACAGCAGCAGACCTCTGCTCTGGAGAAATGTTGCTATCTTGGTAACTCATCCAGCAACTATACCATCAGAATTTGACAATGCCAACTATTTTATAAAGAAAACTGTAAATGATGTCTTTGTATCTTATTATGGATGCTGATATACTCATGTGGTAAGCTGGGAACCCAGTAGGAAAAGGGAATTTTTAAGGTGATCCAAAAGAAAACATGAGAAATAAATGTAGCAAGTAAGAACTAAAACAAATAAGGCTCGTGAAATTTTTCAACTGATATTTCTACAAAAATACAGATCGACCATACTAACTTGAAGTGTGGGGACCATCCAGTCCCGGCACAGAGCTGTTTCACATTAGTGTGTTAATTTTTTGTATTCTACCAGCAATGGACCAAACTAAGCCAAAAAAATGCTGATCTCTCACAAGATAAGATACTAACAACAAATCAGAGAACACTGCTCACAGACTAATCAAACATGAAAATGGGTATTTTTTAGAAAGAGCTGGAAGAACAGAAGCAGCCTGGAGTCTTGCTTGACGAAAGCCATAACCTGAGGAGTTCTGAGAAATAAACTGGTGGAAGCAGATGTCTGAGCAAAGTACTGTAAACAGCCAAGGGCTTACATGACGTGACGCCCATCTACAAGAAGGGACAGAAGGAGGATCCAGGGAACTACAGGCCTGTCAGCCTGACCTCGGTACCAGGGAAGATTATGGAGCGGTTCATATTGAGTGCCATCATGCAGCACGTCCAGGACAATCAGAAGATCAGGCCTAGTCAACATGGGTTTATGAAGGGCAGATCCTGCTTGACTAACCTGATCTCCTTCTATGACAAGGTGACCCACTTATTGGATGAGGGAAAGGTTGTGAATGTTGTCTACCTGGACTTCAGTAAAGCCTTTGACGCCGTCTCCCACAGCATTCTCCTGGAGAAACTGGCTGCCCATGGCCTGGACAAGGCATACCCTGTGCTGGGTTAAAAACTGGCTGGGTGGCCAGGCCCAAAGGGTGGTGGTGAATGGAGTTAAATCCAGTTGGAGGCCGGTCACGAGCGGTGTCCCCCAGGGCTCAGTGTTGGGGCCAGTTTTGTTCAACATCTTTATCAATGATCTGGACGAGGGGATCGAGTGTACCCTCAGCAAGTTTGCAGATGACACTAAGCTGGGAGGAAGTGTTGATCTGCTTGAGGGTAGGAAGGCTCTACAGAGGGACCTGGACAGGCTGGACCAATGGGCTGTGACCAATTGCATGAGGTTCAACAAGGCCAAGTGCTGGGTCCTGCACTTGGGCCACAACAACCCCATGCAATGCTACAGGCTTGGGGAAGAGTGGCTGGAAAGCTGCTTGGTGGAGAGGGATCTGGGGGTGTTGATCGACAGCCAACTGAATATGAGCCAGCAGTGTGCCCAGGCGGCCAAGAAGGCCAACGGCATCCTGGCTTGTATCAGAAATAGCATGGCCAGTAGGACCAGGGAAGACAACCTTCCCCTGTACTTGGCACTGGTGAGGCCACACCTCGAGTACTGTGTTCAGTTTTGGGCCCCTCAGTACAAGAAGGATATGGAGTTGCTGGAGCATGTCCAGAGAAGGGCAACAAAGCTGGTGAAGGGTCTAGAGAACAAGTCTTATGAGGAGCAGCTGAGGGATCCGGGCTTGTTTAGCCTGGATAAGAGGAGGCTGAGGGGAGACCTTATTGCCCTCTACAACTACCTGAAAGGAGGTTGTAGCGAGGTGGGTGTTGGTCTCTTCTCCCAAGTAGCAAGTGATAGGACAAGAGGCAATGGCCTCAAGTTGCGCCAGGGGAGGTTTAGATTAGATATTAGGAAAAACTTCTTCATGGAGAGGGTTGTCAAGTATTGGAACAGGCTGACCAGGGAAGTGGTGGAGTCCCCATCCCCGGAGGTATTTAAAAGACAGGTAGACAAGGTACTTAGGGACATGGTTTAGTAGTGGACAGGTACGGTTGGACTTGATGATCTTAAAGGTCTTTTCCAACCAAAAGATTCTGTGTGATTCTGTGATGACCAAAGACAGTTTGAATAGTATGATTCAACATCTTACACAAACCTATTAAGGTTGACCTATAAGGTCAATACAGTCTTGCATGAAGACACTGGAATTTTCCAGAATTACAAGAAGCGACAGTTAACAACAAAAGACATATAATCTGGGCATCTAAAATCTTTTTTGGAAGAATGGGCCACTCTGAGTGACAGACAGCAACTTTGCAAGAGAGCAACCCAGGCCACGATGTGAACTAGGAAATGTAATAGGGCACATGTACACAGACTGTTTCAGACTCAAACTTTTCACTGTCCATGCTCCACATTGGTTGGACATGGAGCAGTGTGGAATTTACATAGCTCTCAGTGTGGGCAGAATGTCAGGCTGTCAGTCCTAATTTATGTAGGTGTGCCCTCAGACACCCTGCTTCATTCAACATTTTACTCTCTGAATGCAAAAAAATACACATTAGAGAAACAGTGAATGCTGTGGTCATCTCTCCTTTAACTAGATATATGTTCATAAATCATTCAGCAGTCTGAGATACTCGGCTCCTGATTCTTATGTCAAAACGCATTCTTGCAAGGGCAAAGGGCTTTATCTGTTGATATTGGCACATCAGGTGGATAGAAAAGGGTCTGTGTACAAACAAGAATTGAGTCTACAGGTCTTTATGGTCAGTCTTGGTTCATGACCAGCAGTGAATTAATAATTTTTACTGTAGTAGTTGTAATATGAGGAAACAAATTTATAATAGGTGATTGTGACTGTTCATGGCCATGTACTCAGAAGTTTGGGCAGAGGGTAGAGCTTCCCCAGGCAGAAGCATATGTATGTACACAACATGGGGCATGCATTGTGAGCCCAGCGCTTCCAGGACGCACAGAGATGCACCCAGGCAGAATTGCGAGCAACAGCACTGGTGCTATAGAATGGGTCTGCACATCCGCAGGGGACACGCACCGGGTTTCCACATGGTCCGCAGTCTTGTTGCAACTATTATAGCTCTTTTTGCTGCTGCAATTGTTTTTGATCCAAGGCGGCTACAAAACCACTTGGAATCCTTGAAAGAGACAAAAGTCCTCAAATTCTAGGCAGAAAAAAAAGACACAACTGAGGAACCCGAATGTAGGGTTACATTAGCCAAGAGGTACATCCAAGCATTAGTCTAAAAAGCTCACAGCCCAGGCTGGGGATGGAGGTTGGAAGGTTTTTATTTTTTTCTCACTGAACTAAATAACAGAGTAGAAACCCCCAGTGACCTGCAGAAAGCCCATCTACTTGAATGGTTAAATCAAGATGCCCACCACCTGTAGTGGCTGAGAAGCAGCACGTACTGAGCAAGAAATAAGAAAGCGTTAGAGATTTTTTGCCTCAAGTTGGCAGTATTTGGTGTTGCTGTTTTGAGGAGTCCTTTGTTGTTCCCACATGGTATAAGGTACTGATCATCAAATATGTTTAAAAGGACTAAAATTCAGAAGAGCTCTACAACTAAGGATTATCAGCCTTAATGTTTCTTCTCTAAAGTGTCCCTGCAGTGCAGAACTCTGTAAACACAGAAATTTTGTGCAACATGCATTTCCCCCTGTATTTTTATGTCAGTTTTGCTGCATTTTACATGACTACAATTTTAAGTAACCCCCAGCATGGTCATACGAGCATGGCTCACAAAATCCAGCCTAGAAATATATATTTTTTTCTTCTCAGTAGTATTCTTAACTCTCTTTAGAGACCATCCTGATAGCAGAAGAGAATTCCTAATTCGATATCTAACAATTCAACTCATTTATGTACAGAAAAGCAAGGATGGGCCACAAACAGTCAGCCAAGCAGAGCAGAGGGCTAAAGAAACATGTGTGAAATAAATGCTTCAGGAAAAAGAAGCCTCCCCTGGTAATCACATTAACCTGAACAGCCAAAGGGACATTTTGCCTTAGCCTCAGGCTGTAGAATTTCATTTAGTTTTTACTCACCACTTTCATCACCTGTTTTCAAGGTTATGTGTTTGAAATCAGTTACCTAACTCCACATTTGGGCTCACAAATAACTGGAGTGAATGACAGAAGCACTTAACCCTGCCACATTTTCAAAAGAGCCCACACGGCTAGGTACAATAAAAGCTGTAATGGTAGAGTCTCAGCTGAAATATTCAAAAGTGACTTGAGGTACTTAATGACCATTTTAATTTTCTGTAAGCGCAGAGCACTCGCCTTAAGTAAAGCAGGCTCTTCTGAGAGCATGAGTTGAGCAATTGATATCACAGATGGTTTTTAACATGTTGGTCCATAGTCTGAAAAACGCAGTTTATATTTTTAGAACACGGACGTATCTAATGAACTTGTTTAAATATTAGGCATCACAGCAAACATGAGGTAGAAGTCACGGAAGAGAACGTGATAGGATACAGACATAGAAGCCCACGGTGGGAACGTACTGCAAGCCAACTCATATGTTTTGGGCCAAAATTTAGTATTGCATGAACCCAGAGTTTTTCATTTAACCCATTATAAAGATCGACAAAGCTACAAACTTCATAGCTAGAGCTAAACCTGTGAGCAGGGCTGAAGTTCCACCAAATTTAGGGAATGGCAGAGTTTAGTTTTCAGTCCAGGTCTCTCACAAAGAGATACATATACAGTAAATATATATACACCGTTACGTATTGACTTTTCACAACTTTAGCTGTACCTTAAAGTAGGAGGATGCTTTAAAATACATTAAGCTTGACAGCTAGAAAAAAAAAATTAGGCTGATCTAACATTTCAGAGTACAGAAGATTTTTACCTCAACTTTAGAGAGATATCGAACTTTTGCCATGGGAGATCAAGACCATCATTGCCAAGAGATGGAAAAAGCTGGTAGACGAAAGCAGAGTGTTTTTGAAATATTGCTAGATTATTAAAGCATTAACTATAGTTGACCCACACGCAAGGCTTGAAACTAGAAATACAACCTGTGTTGCAGGAACAGTGTATTTTGTTTAAACAGGGCTTGGTGTTACCTCTCTGTGGGCTGGTAAATTAGCTGCACTGTTCCGGTATGAAACTACTTTCAACAAAAAAAATAGAGTTTCTGAAAAACTGAGGTTTTTGTCTTGCTGTCACTCATGAAATCAGAAGCTTGGTCTCCCACCCACTGTGAACTATGCCAGCCACATCACTCCTCATGCTTCCAGGGAGTTTTACCCTTGAGGTCGCAGTGTTTTGTCACTCTACTGTGGGGTACTGTGGCGAGGTTTTGCTGCAGCACAGTGAAGGCACATCCCCAGAATGCATAAATGTGCTGTAGCAGCACATCACAAAAGAATTATTCATTCCTTGGGGCAAGTACCAAAAGGTCTTAACCTCAGGAGTTAGGTCTACTAGGACCAAAAACTAGCAAGCAGGTTATTGCTTTATTCCACCATACAGCAGAGAATGCGATTAGTAGATTTGTCCCATCCCTCAGCTGCTTGTCAAATGCTGAGCACAAGCTAGTACTGTTCAAAACTTCCAACGTTCAGACTGGAGATAAGAAGATCTGAAGTATAGCAGGCCAAATTCAGATAGACTGACAGAGCCTGAAAATGCATGCACGCATCCTTTTACCTTAGGTGCACTCATTTCTAAAGCAAAATTATCAATCCCACAGACACCAAACTCAAAACATGCTTTGAAAAAATTCTAAAGAGCAACATTACATCACTGAAGCTATTCCTGGGCTGTGAGATGCAAAAAAAGAAGAGTGTCAGAAATATCACTATCAAACCTATTCATTAAAACATTTCTTACTTTGCCACACTGTCCCACTTGGGATTAGCAAAAACAGCGAGGTTGACAGGATTAGGACACTCCCTTGGAACATGACTATCCTGTTAGAGCAAATACCACGCGGTGTTTGTTCCCTTTACCTCACACACAGTTTCTTGGCACATGTCTTCGGTACGAGTCTGCTGCTCTTCACATCAGTGTAGAACATGAGTAAACTCATTGAAATGCAGGCATCCCATTTTCAGATCTCTAACTGGTAGAAGACTCCCAAGACAGAGGCTGCTGTATATCACTACTGTGGCCTGCCAATTTGATATGCTACCACACCTGTAAGTAGCCCACAGATGCTCTGAAGCCATGAGCTCATGTAAAAGGAGGCGAGTTGCTCCTCAGCTTGGTAACTGGCTGTTCACCTTCAGACTGTTCCAGTACCAAAGCAAATCATGGGAGTACGCTAAAGGTATCCCACTTTACTCCTCAGCAGGGTATCCAAAACAGCACAAGTGACCACGACTGCTAACAGGGTTTCAGGATTTTGCATCAGACTTGGGGCAGGTGGCATGGCTGGTTACTGCAGCTCCGTGGGGGACAGCAACATGCCCATCTGTGAAAATTCAATTCTTTTCAATCATGCAATCACACCCTAATGGGGCCAGGAGAAAGGAACAGCCAAAGCCCAAAGAGACTTTGCTCATCTTCCCACAGGCGATGGCTCTGGGTGTGATTTGGGAGCAGCATACGGGGATGGAGTCGGTATTCCCTAAGCTACTGATCCACTTCTCACTGCCAGACTGGATGGGTTTGAATGGGTGAGAAAGCCATACCATTCACCAGAGAACTGGGCCCAATTGGAAAATTAGGTCTTATCTGTTTGTGACTAGTAAGGCAGACATTTTCGCTAGAAACCACCTTCTGGTGGTGGGCAGACACCTTACTGTAATCATCTGCATGAGCTGATTTAAAACAGTATATGGGTCCCTTCCAGTCTCACTGTGATTTTAGATCCCAGAGTTTGCTATTTAACAGGTCTTCACGACACGACTTCTCTACATGTCTGTAACACGTACACTTTAGTTTCAATTTCTCTTTTCTTTCAGTTGCCATCAAACAGCCCTTTCTCCACACCTCCAAAAAATAAAAATAACAAAGCCAACCCCGCTTATTTTAAATGGCAACTTCATGCAAGGTTTCAACCCAAGGTTATTTTTTTCTACCAGTTGTTTCTTTGAGAACAGATGGCATTTGCAATGGTTCAGGATATATCCTATTTTTAAGTGTCATGTATTTTTACTTTTCTGCAGTGGACTTAGCAATCAGAGGAAAATGCCACAAGAGCTGGGCTTTTTACATGATGAACAAACCACACTGTCTCATGCCACTTGGGAAATTATCTCCGTTTGCAAGCACCCAGCATCCACCCTGCTCTGTGTCCACCCTTCTGGTGCAATGTTTCCTGCCAGCACTCGATAAGGAACAACCTGCATCCGGCGGTGCTGACTCTGCAGAACACTCAAACATTGACACAACAAAACTGGCAGTGAGAAAGTTCAAATTAAAGTTATGTACCACAGCATGATCTCTAGTTCGTGGTGTTGCAGAGAACAGTCCCATCTTCCACCACAAAATTCAATACCATGAGAACATCCCATATGTTGCTTTATTTTCTTTCTGGTATTTTCTCCCATACGTATCATACTTTGACAAGGTAGCAGCTCTCCCAGAACAGGAGAAGCAATGAAAAATGGAGTCAGGAACTGACATGCTATTTAGGTTTGTTGTTTCTCATACTGCAAATTCATAGGATAAAGTCAGCCTTACTTTGCAAGTAACTGCAAGCTCAGTCTGCCTCTATTTTGATCCATCTGCACAAGAACCCACTCTTATAATGGAAAGCCAGCTATAAAACTCTGAGCTTGAGCTTTTAAACCTTGCCAGAGAGATCAGGCCAGGTTTTGGACCACGCTAACATGGTTAAACAGCTGCTGGGTCAAAGCTGGCTTCTATCCAGCAGAGAGAGTTCATACAGATTTGCAAAAGCCCATGTGGATATATCTGAAGTTAGTATTTGGAAGTAGTCATACGAATAGGGAACAAATGTTGTTGTGGATGCTTAAAAATGGAACACGCACAGCCACGGTGATTTATTCACCAAGGAAACACAAAAGATGACATTTATAATCCCCTGCCAAAGGCCTTTGGGTTGCCTCTTCCACTGGTACCAGAAGCACCTCCACTTTGGTTCATGCTCCTGATTAATTTCCATTTTGTTTCTGTCAGGCTGAGAGCTGAAGCAGTAAGAGCTCAAAGGCAGCGTTGTCTAAGGCAGCTCTGGCTGACTCCCTCACTGCCACCCCCTCAGGGCTCAGGGCTCAGCAAGCCCTGCAAGGAACCACGTTGCAATGGCTTGTGTCAGGGGCTTGAGGAAGAGATAGTCAATTACATTGGGATGGATCCCCCTTGAAAAGACTTTGAAATTCAAGAGAAAGGAAAAAGGCATCAATCTGGGATAAGACTTAATGTTTGAATCCAAGCAGGAGGAATCTGAAAATGAGGAAGGGGAACTTTTCAGACATGTGCTTCACACCAAGTCAGCAGGGCTGGGGGGAAGTCTGTGACTTTTTTCCACTAGTTCCAAAGACGAAGGTATTCATCTAGGACTCTGAAGACCAGGGTTCTCCTTTCTAATGAAATAGGAGCAGGATTTGATCTTCTTAAGAGAATTTCTCACCTGCTAGATTACTCTGAAGTTCTGGCTTTTGAGTCTCACCTGGTCCCTCTTCACCTAACATACTTAAAACAGGTGTCTCTGTTCTCCACTAAGACCCCTGGCTGGTACAATATCAAGTTATTCTCACTCTCTTTGACCCCATGAATATGTATTGTTTACCAAAGCCCCAAACCGATCTTCAGCTCTGTTTTCATCTCATCTTTCAGAACAATGTGTGATTTTTAGATGCCTACAACATTTGGAAAAACAGAATGGAAACATTTCTGAGAAATTTACTGTTTACTTTTTTCTGCATAGTTTCTTTAAATCAACACTTCTTATAACAGAGAACTCTCAGAAGGAAATGAAATAAGACATATTCCTAGAAAACTGAAGCCACTTCACCATAAATATCATAAGCAAAAATAATGAAACCTCTTGGGTACCCTTCCAACCGACTTACACAGTCCATTCCCTTAATGCCAAAGTTTAATGTTTCTGCTATTAGGCTGAGTCCCCAGGGTATGTCACAGTAAGCTTGAGCGAGCATATATAAGAATTGCTAGTAGGATAGATGGCCTTCTGGTCTCACATATGTTTATTTTCTTCCTATTTTTCTACAGCACTTAAAACAGCTACTCTTGCCAGATACTTATCTCCATACTAGTGCTGTTTTGTAGCACATTGCTTTGAACTTGTGAGGCTACTTGTCAGAGAAGGTGCTCAAGTTCAGGAATAAAGTCAGTCTTAAGAAATCACATGGCTGCAGAGAGCAAAAAAACTGAATGAAAGACCCATTTTCAGGTGGACTGCAGAGGCTAGTTCACTCCCTTTCAGAAAGACCAGGCACGTAGTCCATACTTCTCAGTTCGAAGAAATAAAGTGTTGCAAATTCTAGCCCCCAAAAGTCAGGAGATGCCTGCACAAACTCTATTCCCATGGATTGAATGCTTCAGGATCCAAAGTTTAGTTTAGTTATATAGTATTTTCCCACAGTTTCCAGCCTTATTCAGTGTATAGGATGAATTCTGCTTTGGACACAAAGAGGGGAAAATTGAAGCGTACTCCGGTCTGACAGGACTCACAATCACAGAAGTTGGGAGATGTATGGTGCTTCCCTTTGATGATAAACCTGGAGATAAGGTGGCTTTACAAATGAAAGGTATCAGGGATTGCCTTCCTGCATACCCACACAGGAGCTGGAGACTTCACAGTGTAGAGCAAGAGCCCCTCTTCTTGCCCTAAATCCCCCTCCTGCAAGGTCATTAGGAGAGCATGGCAGAGGACGAAGGAAAAACTGCCTATGTGCCAAGTCCTGCAGACTGGAACCTCCGGGGCTGACTGTAAAAGGGTGAAAGTAGTCCACAGGGAAGATATGGAAATGCTTTAGGTTTGCAGAGGAGCTTCTCTTGTTCAGGCCCAGAGGTCCTCACCCTCAAACTGAGCAGCGAAGAGAGGGGCTGACAGTAAAAAGTGCCCATACGGTCAACATCAGAGAGAGGGGCACAGCCAAAACACCTGTTGCAGGGACAAGCTGTCATTCCAACACCAGGTTTGACTGAGAGAGATTGAGCTTTTTCCCAAATTGCCTACAAACTACCGTTTGTAGTCCTGGCAATTCTGTGCCATCCTGGAAAACAAGATTTTCACCCTTCTCCAGGCACAGCTTTCCTACATCACTGAGTTCCCCAAGACCTTTCCTAAGCCAGCATCTGAAATGTACCCATGTTTCATTTTCCAGATGCCCAGTTTGGGACATTTGGTACATGGATAACGCATAAGAATTCCTACCTCCCACTGAAGGTCAATGGGAGCTGTGCTTTAAATGCAAATACAAGAAGAGAACAAAATGCTAAGTACTCCGGTGCCCTGTATTCCAGATACAGAATCCACATCAGGCAGTAACGGCTTTAACATCTGCATCTCAGAGGCTCATGTACAAGATGGGGTTAACACCACTTCACCTCGTGGACTGCTAGCTGCAGGCAGAAATTCACCTGGAGTATTTGCAGTCCCTGAGGAAAGTCTGTATTCAGTGTGGGGTGCAGAGGATGTGTATGAAGTAATGTAAAGGAGAATAAAAGGAAATGAGAAAGCACCGTCCATCTTGACTGAGGTGAGAAGTCCAAAGTGAAAAAATACAGTGTGACCACCTACTAGAAGACTGTCTTAATGCAAACACACACACAGCAGAGGAAAAGCATGGGGGGACAAATCAGGGGTTTGGACAGCTGGATTTAAATCAGGCACATCTGAACATTTAGCTTTCGGTGCACAGACATACAAACACAGACATACCTATGTTGAAAATTGATCCAGACACCTCCTACTGCCACCAGGTAAAAAGATATATTTATATGCTACCAAATTTACAGTCCAGGTTACTCTAACCTTGACTTCTCTCCCGTGTGGACATAACTCATACATGGTATACTTAAATAGCCTTAGGCAGTGAATTAAAAATACTGTTTTATTTACAATTCTGTAGCAAATGATTCACTGTAGATATATGTCAACGTTTTCATTAAATATTCATCATTCAGTGGTTTGCTCCTGCTGCCATAAGGCAATGCAGTGGCAGTACCAGTGCTTAGATAACAGTACCTTAGAATTACTGGGAGTACCTTTCTCTGCAATAAGGCAATAAATTGTAACTTATTTGCCAGGAATATACATTTTGAAAATCTTGATTTTCATTTTAAGCAGTACTTTGACCTAAAGTTCACCGTCAGGTACTGAAGCCTCTTAGATGCTACAGTCATCTAGTTTGCTCCTAGGATCGGTCAAGTTTCAATCTGCAGCACTCCAAAGGGTTTGCAGGCACTGTGTACATCCATCAGAGGTATACAGACTTTTTCAGAGGAGGCATCCCCTTTCTTGAGGAGCCACCTTGAGCCAGATACTCCCTACTATAAAACAGCTGCACATTTAAATGTAAGCATGAACCCACCTTGCATACCATAATCCCAAATTTTGAAGAGATCAAATATGCTTCTTTTTATGTAAAAAAAAAAAAAGAAAAAAAAAAAGTAGCTAAAAACATACACTGCCTCACTCACTACTGAAGTACCAGTGAATGCATACACGTTTCATACAGTCTCAATGGGAGATACTGCTTTTGTGCTGGACTTGGAGCTAACTGTGTAGCTAGAGAGCCTGGAAACATTTCTGCCAAGTTTTAGTTATTCTACAGATATTTTTTCCAAAGCTTCTCCTTTTTTTTCCTGTGGGTCTTGCTCAGTCATACACAAAAGTACAGAGTTGAATTTCATGGACCAAAACTGAACAAGGTCTTACTTCAGGTGCTTAAATACAAGCAACTTGAAGCAGTTACATCTCAGATCTCACCACAATCAACAACAGAGCTCCAGTGACCTGGATTTTTCTCTTCATATCTAAAGGGCCACATGAGGGCTATTACACCGAAGACAGTCAGGGAGCAGTTTACGCTAATGTGTTTTCCTTAGCAGTTGGGACAGGTTATGAGAAGGCATGTGCTCAGCAGCCACAGCTCAGCTGACTGACGAGAGCTCACTTGGTCAGCCACAGTAAACTAGTAATTTGCAACTGTACAGAACTGTACTCTAAAAGCAGTTGCATAAGATGGTTAAAGACAATGCTGTCTTTAATGCTATCTCTTAGAACAGCAAAGGAGAAACCTTTACCTTTTATAGCTACTAAAAAAAATTCACTTATAACACTGTATCTGCCGGTCTGTGGTACTCTCCCACCACTTTCTGCCAGTGAAACCACTATAGCGGTGTCAGATGACTGTTGTGACATTAATTACTGGAATCCGGGTTAAAAATGGTCAATGTATTGCCCCATAAAAATACTTCTATAATTATGGGAAAAAAAGGGAGGAAGTGCTTAGAAAGATCACCGCCTGAGCAAGCCTTGCCTGTGATGTTTGTTCCAAGCCAGTCACACTGCCCGGTGCTGCTGCTTTCAGAAGTAATGACATCCCTCCTACAGCCAACTGCAAAATAATTTCTGGCTTTCAAACTCTCAAAGAAATACTTTCCATTCTGTTCCTGAAACCAATCAATACTGCAGTATCCACAACTGTTTCTAATACAACTGCCTGAAGAATATGTGTAGGCACTTGGCAAGGATTACCAGAAAATGACACCTTTCCAGCTGGAACATAGTATTTTCTGCCCAGTTCTGTTTAGCTCTCTGCTTCAGCCTCTGAGTACACTGCTGGGACTGTACTTCTTTTTCACTCAGAGTCCTTACTGAAGAGAGAAGTCATGAAATGAGACAGTGAAAGTTGGACACATCCTTTAGAAAGCCACTCTGAACTGATGCTTATGCTATGCAGAGGGTTCTGTCTCCAGAAATCATGAGGAGGTTTCCCTGGTTTGCTGCACAGTCCCAGTGTTGTGGAAGATCATGGAAGACAGAACCATTTTGCAAAAAGGGGAGTCAAATAGCTGACTTAGTTAATTATCAAGATTTATCAGCGTGGACAGAGAGGGTCAAAGCAATAAGCAACCTGTCAGCCACAAGCGACACTGAGTCCAAAACCTCACTCATGTGTATGGGGGCCTGAACTTTTAATAAAGTTTTCTTCACATGACAATTCTATGTACTGTAATAAAATTTACTTTACTTTTACATTGAAATTCACTATAAAAGGTTCCAAAATTCACTATAAAAGGTTCCAGCACATACCTCCATGTGCTGGAAAATACAACCACCCTGCATGCACTGCAGAGCTGTCAGAGCTCCAAACCGTGTCACCACATCCCATCCATGGGAACACCAGACATTCATACAAAAAACAGCTCAGAAGACAGAAGAGGATGAGGAGGGTTATGGCCTCCAGCCAGGCTGCACCACAGGCTAGTAAGCAGGGACATAGCAGAGACTCTACCCACAGTCACACAGGCTACAAATCTTGCAGGATTTGAACAGGCCACTACAGTTGGGAAGGATTATGTCTATGTTCACCAGGAAAAAGCATCCTCTTAAATCACGACCTCATACATCTCATCTCAGGCAGCTCCTGTTGTCAGAAGGTAAATCGCCAGGCAGGAGCAGTGACCGCCAAAAACAGCTGGCCCCAATCTCACATCCTGATCCCTGCCCTGGCAGTGGCAGCAAACCTGATTTCCCTGGGCACTGGCAGAGGCAGAGCAAGCGATGAAGACATGACCATTTTGCTGTGCCCTTGGCAGGCTGCTGTCGCCCAAGGCAACAGCCTACATCACCTATGCTCCCAGCTGGCCTTGTTTTGCAGTCAGTTCTCCATTATGTCTTCAAATTACTCTATTAGCACCTCGAAATAAGTCATTTGGGCCCCACCTAAGATCCGGAGAGATTTTAACAGTTGCCTTGACTCATGGATCTGCAGACTAATTGCAAGTACCACCTAGGAACATTAAAGCCCACACACAATTGTGACAACTTTGATATTATTGTTTAGAACAGTGCCCATTTGAGTCATGCTTTAATTCAGTCATTAGTATTTTCATGGAAAAAGGCAAATTTCCCCCCAACCCCATTTCACAGAGTGGGAAGCACACAGGAAGGATTTATCTCACATAAAAATAAACTGCTATTTGCATGTCAGAAAATGACTGCGGAAAACAGAAAAACATAAATTATTCAGAGCAGCAAATAAACAAAAAGGGATTTTTTCCAGTTTTTAAAAAGAAATAGGTTATCTGCAAGCAATGGCTCAATTTTTCCCCCCTTGCAAAGCAATTGCTATATCCTCCTCTGTATGGAGTATACGTACCAAGTTTGACACACTGGTTTGATTACTGCGAGAATGAGCAAAACAATGAATTTTTACAGCCAAAGAGCTTTGAATTCGATGCCAATTCAACCTGTAGAGAGATATTCCATTGTGCCTTTGAAAACTTGCCCCAAAAATTTAAAAAAAAAAAAAGGAGAAAAGTAGTCTTTCACACTTTTTTTTGAGAGGAGAAGAGAGGTTTTCCCTTTTAATCATTGACCTGAAGATGTCAGCTCCGCTCTTACACATTAACATGCCATTAGCACACGAGTTCAGGGCAATTATCTTGGTGAATGTTACTAAATACAATCTAACACACCACAGTGAGAAAGAAGCCCATAAATCTCACTATTAAATTATTCACATTGCTGTTGCAGCCAGACATGCCTGTTGGGAGAGGACGACATTGCTGCCATGCTGCCTGCATGGCCAGGTTGTGAATGCGGGTCAATGTCTATGCCCCTCTGTCTTCTCCACCACTTTTTCCCGTATGAGCTAGGACAAATAGCCCATCCTGTATTGCAGATGTCTACTGATGTGCCCGGGTAGTTATGCCCCCTCTTCCACTGAATAGGGTCCAGCCTTGACTCAGACACCATCAGGAGGAGCAACAGTCTCCCTGCTCCCAAGACAGAATGAGCTCACTGCGCATTTAGCTCATTTTTTCTTATTCGGGCAGGTTTTAATGAGGCTGGGAAAAAATAGTGAACACAGATAATGAAAATGGTGGTTTGTGCAGAGAGTTAGTTCAGTATTAGTTTGACGGAGGAATAAAATAGCAGACTGTGGATGGTGGGGTTTTCTGCTTCATCATCTATTTTTCTTAAGATGGCAAACAGCTAGCAAAGTGCTCATTAATGGATAGTGACAAGTAGTTTCCTGTGGTCTTAAAACAGACCATCAATTACAGACAGTGTTTCCAGTTCTAGAGGCTAAAAAACACTCAATACCATTCAGCTGGTTGCATGTTTTTCGGGTGATGAGTGATCCAAGAAGTAAAAAAAGTATAGAAAAAGAAAAAGAGAGAAACTGTTGTGCTTTCTCCAGACCAGCATGCTTCAAAATAGCCTTCAGCTGAGGCCTAGATACTCAGCGTCCCTGAAAAACAAATGGCTTTTTGAAGAGCTATAGCCTGATCTTCATTCGACCTGATCACCTTTGCTCAGCAGGTCAGTAAAGGCTCAGGTCCCATAAAGCAAAGCATGGAGTGGCAAGAAGGCCAGGCTGTAGCTTTAATGGATACTACCAAGAAGGTTTGTTCTCATTGATTTTTCTTTCCATTTTAACCCTTATGCACTGACAGGTCAAGAAAAAGGAGACTTCAAACCGGTTACAAAAAAATCACATATGAAAGGCAGGAACTTTTTCCGCCTCTAGAGTGGCAGAGAATGCCCCATCCTCCTAAACCAGCCCATTTTTCCTTCGCTTGAAACGATCCTAGGGAGAAGACAGAAACTGTGTTGGCAAACGTTACAAGACCAGCTCCTCACTGTAATATGCAGAACGGAGAACCAGTTGCACCACTGGAAACACGCGAAATAACAGCATCCTAAAGCTGTGTCACAAAACAGAGTATTGGCCATTATGGGGCTATTTACACCATCTAAAGTAATCCAAGAAATCTTTCCAGATGTGCTTGCAGGAAATTTACAGGGTCTCAGGAAAAACACAGCTACTGTATTTAAAATGGTGACGGAAACGTGCTCCTGAGCTGCGGGCACAGAGTGAACTATCTGGGTGTTCAAGTGCTTCTACACCTGTTACACAACAGAGGTGAGGTTTTGGAAAACGCAGTTCTAAAAAGCACAAGGTCATACCCAAGCAAGCTCTGGAGAACATCTCCAACACAAGAACTAGTTCCGAGTTCCCTTTCATAAGCAGATTGCAGCACATTATAGAGCCAGTCTGAGACGCCTCTGTGTTAGGCATTAGTTAATGTCATACTTTGACAGTACAACTGGTTTTTGTGCATCTATCCTGTAGCCCCGTGTTAGAGCCGCCCATCAGCCACGACCCAGAGCCCTAGAGCTCAATATGGGACTCAAACTTTTTTCAAAGTTTCATGGGGTTTGGATCCAGAGGTCCAGTTTAGGACCAACCTCTAAGTCACCCATTGCCTCCTTCACCAAGAGAGACACACACACCACCTTTACAATGGGCGAGCCGTACAACTGTAATCTAAACTAATACGAAGAGGGTTCAAAAAACAAAGCTGTAAGCAAGAAAGCTTTTTCTGGACAAGTGTAATGTCGATATCGTCTTTTTAAACATGCTACATCCAGCTCCAGCAGGGCAACAGCTGCCAGCCCCTTGCACCCACCCAGGGTGCCCAGAGACAAAAGTCCTGCCCATATCGCAGCCAAGTGCCACGCAGCAATTACTGGCACAAAAGAGTAAGTGTGCACTCAGCCATGGCTGCTGTTAGCGAGTTGTGTACGAGGCAGCTCATCGTTCATGAAAGCTTCCTCTGCTCCCAGAAAGGTATAGCAGGGACTGATTTTGTCTTTGCACGTGTCTACTTGTTGAACTTACAGAAAATGTGGAAACTTATGAAATACAGCAAAAGGTGGCTTTCTGCAAGTGGAAGGTTCGCTCCAGAAACCCAGCTTCTCATGACGACAGAGGTGCTTGTTTGCTTGCGCTGTTGTGCTCCCATTGCATGCTCGAATGATCCTCCCCATCCTGTGTGCTTATACCATGACTGATAAAGTAAGGCCTGTCAAGCTACTTTGGATTCAGACCATCATTATTCACCCCAGCGGATATTGTGTCAGTTAGATAGACCAGTGGTTTCACAGGAACTGCATGGGTTATCTTGCTATAGTATAACCACAGGGCCAACCACAAAGAAAATATTTCCACCCATATAAATATTTAATACAAGCATTATCATCATATGGAAGAAAGGATAGCAGGGGCCCCTTTGAGACTATCCTGAAGCACGCTAACTACAACTCACTTAGTAGAGATTATCCATACCTGCTATCTCTCAGAGCCAAGACTTATCGATGTAAGTTTTATAACCTTATTCAGGGTGAGTTTACTGAAGTCAGGGAAGAGATATAAGGACTCCTATTAGCGTGACCTATCCACATCTTGGGTCACATCCCAGGAAAAAAAAAAAACTGCACTCCCTTTTCAGCCATAAATTACGTGCTTAATTATCCAAATGTCAAACTGTGCTTGCAAATAACTAGGAAGGTCAGATCAGAGCGAGTTAGACCTTTAAAAGTCAGTTTCAGGAGCTGGTCCTTTCCAGGGCAGACATGTAAGTACTTTTCAGTTAGATTTCACGGTCACTTTTTGCAAGTTGCTTCTATAAGGGCCACGAAAGACGAGTGAACTCTTCTTCCCATTTGTAGCAGTTAAGGAGCCTGTGATGCCAGGGTCTGTGCTATGCACTTACAGGAAGACATGATTTCAATTCCAGGACTTCCCTATGTGAATATCTAACCATACGGAGCAGGAGGTAACCAACTATCTCTCATTATGAAGAATTGTTCAGACTCCTCATGACCAACTACCATTTACACTCAAGAAAATCTCAACCCGGAGTAAACCCAACAAAGTTTGGGACAGAGGGCAGATTAAGGCCCAAAGTGTTTTCTTTGAACTATCAGTCACAGCAGGAAATTACTAAGTCAATATTGGATTTCAAAGGGCTTCAGGCAGGGACCATGGGCCAAATTATCATGGCTGTAAGCAGAGACACACTGAGTGAAATTCATAATGGGAATAAGTATTAGAATGCAAGGGAGATGCACCCTGAATTTGGCTCTTTGGTTTTTCGTAGTATGTGGCTACAAACAGGCTGGGTCCAGCTCCTCAGACTCAAAAGAATCCTGTTGACATCAGTGTGATTTGGATGAAGCCCAAGGTGTTTACATAAGACATTAAGTGACAACAGGCAATCACACATGTTTCCTGACTTCCTGTCCTGTTGGCATGATGGGCCTGGAAACAACTCAGAGGGAAACCACTGGCCAGATGGGCATTGGCTTTGGCAGCAGGCAGCCAGCCTTGGTCACCTACTCTAAGGAATTCCCTAAGCAGTCCCTACTGGGGAATTGGGACTGCTCTGTGCATGCTGCCCAGGCATCCAGCGCAGCAGAACCAAGGAGCAACTGGGCAACTGCTGGGGCAGAGATCAGATGCACTGTACGGCAGGGCTGCCAAAAAGCCCCAGATCTTCCACACACAGGTTTCACGTTTGTTTTCCCAGATATGCCAGTCCTAAGCAAACACCATGAAGCCCATCATGTAGTAACAGGAAGGCTACAGCATGAAGCTTCCCAACCCTGATACCACCAGAAAATACCAGCTTCCTTGTCTGGATAAAATCAAGCCAACCAGTCCCACAGCAAACTGCTTTGCATCTCCAGAAAACACAGGTGCCATTGCCTGTCTGCCCGATGCTGTTCTTAGTCTCTTTTCCCTTCATGGGGAGGAAGTGCTCCTGGTTCTTCCATCAGCACGAGTTTCTTCTCCTCTCTCCCAGAGGAATTCACTGCATGATGTTCTCAACATCTCTAATAGCCCACTAAGTTTCTGTATAACTCTCTTATTCTCTCGAGGCTGTTCCTTGTTCCCACTGAACTCAAATGCCACCATTTTGTCAGCAAGGGTAGAAGCTGTGCCAGCCCCTCTGCATTCCTAGAGAAGTAACCGCTGAGCTCTGCATGCTATCACACAGATGAGCACAGGTTGCCTCTGCAGAGCAGAATTGGTTTTGGCACCCTAAACAGGAACTGTGTCCAGGCCATCTCTCCTCCAGCATCAGCTCTCCTCCCTGCCTCCCAGAAAGAGCAAATCAGATCTCAGTGAACCCAAATGAAACATCCCATTTCCCAGGTTCTTTAAGGCGCCATATGACTGACTGAAGGGATTTCATCGTGGCTGAAAGTAAGAATAACATCCCTTCACCAAGGAAAAGGCACTACCTTCTACCATTTCATGCATAAATAGTTGTATCCTCTGCTTCCACCAAACCTCAAAGCTCATTACAGCTCTAAATGCTAACCCACGAGAAAAGCCCAGAACACTGAAACATGGCATAGAGACGTTACAGCTTTAATCCTTCATAGGATTAGCTCGTTTAAATTTGATGAGATAGAAGGGAAAATAAAGAATACACATGAAAAGGCACCTGGTTACATCACCTCAGCAGTTCCATGAGTGTGTTTTCTTGTACTTTTTTCTTTGCTTTCTTTTTTTAATATTTCTAGGGATCTCAAGTGAACCAAAGTGTCCTTTACTCTCTCACGCACAAGAGGAGCTGCAAAACATGTCACAGAAGTTGCATCTTTGAAAAGCCAGACACAAAAAACAGATTCTGTTGCAGCAATAAACATAAATTACACAGCACAAACCCTGAGCTTTCCCTTGGAGCTGGCACCTTGCTTTTCATGTCTCCAAACATGCAAGCAACGCTTGGGTGTGGTTTGTGCACCCCTGCCATCCATTCTCCAGGAAAAAAAGATTAACTCAGGGGAGAAAGTGTTCATTTAACAAATTAATAAGAGAGAGAAGGAACCTGATGAGAAATGCTAGCGTCAGATATGGGAAAATGAGAAACCAAAAGGGAAGTATTGTGCAAAGTGCTTTGGGTATCCAGGAGCAGCTGAAGGAAAGTTGTGCAAGACTAAAAAGCGGGAAGAAACATGTAGTCTCTATGCGTGCATGTATTGGGAGAGGAAACAGATGATCACAAAAGACACACAGGCAAACTTTTGCCAAAAAGAAAGAAACTTAAGCTCCTTTATTTTAATTTAAAAAAAAAAAAACTTTTCATTTCCCCTTCCCACCCTGAGTTTCTGTATGTGTTTGACTGGATCACTCAGACCAAAACCACAGACCTGAGTGCTTACACCTCACATCTATTTATGTGACCCTTTTCTCGTAGATGCTGGACATACAACTTTCTCTAATGATAGGCAGAGATACAGGTGTTTGCTGTTGTAAAACCATTGCTTTTCCAATTAAACTGAATGTAGGTGCTCACTGCTGAAAATTTAACCTAGGAGCTTTCATTCCACCCCCCTAATAAAATGGATACAGTGAAGAGGTTCTTCAGAGCAGAGTGCAACAGCGAGGAAAAAAACAGTTGGATTTATCACATCCTTCTTCACTTTTTAATTAGGGAAAAAATGGAGGAAAGACACTGGAAGCAAAATCAATTTGCTGCTCTTGATTTGGCTTTTTGTTTAGTGACAATTTGACTCCTAAGACCAAATTATCTCTGGGGAAATAATTTCACTTACTTAAAGGCAATTTCTCCAATAAATAAGTTGCTTACCTTTCTTAGGTCTGTGCGCTTCCCCCCTTTGTTCTCTGAACCTGAAAATATCTTTAATTTCTGGGCATTTCTCCATCAGCCCTTCAAACAAGATCTTCAAAGTGAGGAGCATTTTCTCTATATGACTAAGCTTCTCTCCATACCTATACCAAGTTTTAAAGCAAATTAGAAATTACTTTAGCTGCAAAACACCAGGGAAAAGAGATTTTGGAATATGCAGCATTCTGATTAGAAGAAAGAGCAAGTGAGACACACTGACTGATTCGAAGTCTATGTGATATGAAAAAAATGACCTTTCATCAGAACCGTAATTCATTAATACAGTTCCCCACCTTCCATCTGGAAGCCGGTCATATCGCTGGATAAATTGTGCATCAGTACAACTATTTAAGCACTCTTAACCCAAATCGCGACAGAATAATTGTCATTTATTTCTGCTACTTTTTTCTTTACTTTTCCAGAGCTTTAGCTTTATTTGGAACTTACATCAAAATAAATTTTGAGGATCCTGACTGTGGGTTTAGTTGAATCTAAGCTGTTTGGAATTTATGTTTTACTTCTCATTTGCAGCCACTGGAAAGCAACGAGAAAACCATTTCCTTGGGTTTTGGGGGTTTTTTTTTGAGGATCTTAAAAGTCACATAAGAAAGATGAAATGACCATCAATAGTTCCCAGGGGGAAGACTGGAAATAGAGGAGATTCATGAGCAGTTCTTAATGCATCAGCTTCTCCCACACATTGAAAACCCACATGAAAATCGGAACCCACACAGTAAAAGCCCTTATAAGCTTGTACACCACTTAAAAATTTAAACAGTCTTCTAATGGAAAAAGATGTCCTATTAAAGGCAGCAGTGCCCATCTACCAACATAATGTTCATGCTGCTCAGACTGCTGGGGCTCTCTGTTTTGCTATTAATGCCCTTCCTGCTTTTTTGTTTTGTGTAGCACCAACGGAGATGGAAGCCTAACAAAGGTGGTGTTTCCCAGTAGGGATCTCCGCTTCCTTGCTTGCCTGTACTGAGGGAATGGGGAGACACCTGGATGTAACTGCTAGGCAATGGAGATGAAATGCTGAAAGCATGGCAAGGTTAACGGGAGCTGATCCACTGGCATTGTCTTTCATATCTCTGCAGTCCTTTGCAATTTGTATTTGCTAATCCAATTTTCTGCTTCCAACGTGGGCAGCTCTCTTCTTCATTTTTTCCTCTGACTAGCATCACCTCAGGGCTAACCATGGACCAATCACTATCAAAAAACCTCTGGAAGGATGAAATCCACATCTCTCTTTACCTGAGAAATCCCCTGAAGGAATACTCCCATCCACACCAAGGGGATACACTGCTACTAGAGAGCAGTTGATGTAAGAACAGCCCTCAGCCTGGTGAAATGTGGCTTGAGAGACAGCAGGAACACTCATCTCACCTGAACGTTCAGGACAGTATTTCTATGTGAACACATCCACCTTTCATTCTTGAGGCAGGCTAAGAGTTCACATATGGTGAATTACTATGGCTCAAGTGATGAGTGACTCCATCTCAGTGGAGAAGCAGCACAGGGGAGCTGAGCCCATCCAACATTTTGCTGCCACTGTTGAAAGGGGGAAGTCCTACATCCCCTACATCACTCTTAGACATGCTCTCTTGCTTACCTTCCACCAATTCTGGTGCTTGCTGGAAGCCTCTGGGAATTGATACAACCCAGTAATCCAGCAGCAAATTATCTCAGAAAAAGCAACTGAGTTTTCTGCCAGGATAGGGGTGAAATCGGTTCAGTAAAAAGTTTTACAAGCTGCAGAGTCAGCACGAGACTGTACAGCTGAGAGCAAGGGTAAGGAAGACAAAGAGGAAGAGGATCTCTCCCCCTCAGCAGATATAAGTTGTTTGTAAGACTCAGCCATAACATGCAACTTCACCTTTGGGATCACGCGGATGTGGTCTCCCGTCACTATGAAGGCATCCAAGCAGAGTAGTGAGGAAGGAAGGGTAAAAATTCTTTGGAGTACACTCTGACAAAAAAAAAGAAAAATGTGTGCGAATAGAGTTGTCCAAACATACATTTTTGTGGAAGAAAATTGCAGGATGATTATTTTAGTAGAGAGAATATTTAAATTTTTTTTTTTTTTTAAATCTGCTTAACATTAATCACAGACAAACATTTGGCACAAAGGATAGCCTTGTTAATGATTCAGTGGCTTGGTTCTTCCAGTGAGAGGAAGCACTGAAATCCAGCATTTACAGGCTGGATAACAAGCTGTTAAACAATAACTGGGAAAACTCCTAACCTTTCTAGGGAGGAATAGAAAAGGGAAAGGAAAGGGGAGAGGGAAAAGAAAGGAATAGATAATTATACGACACAAAAATAGATCACAAATTTAATTTTTTTTAGTTCTTTGCAGGTTCCTTTTCAAGTAAAAGGCGTGACTTTTATAAAGCCTGTAACAGCACTGCTTTACATTTTTAACAAAGACTTCTTAAAGACATTAACTTCCATGTGGCCCACTGCCTTTTCCTATGGGGAGAGACATGAAATGGCTGTTCTGGCAGCGACCACTGATCTCACAGCCAAACATCTCCCCCTGTAACCAGGTTAGCTGGGTGCTTACCCAGGAGCAGTGTCCACAGGGCTCCTCTTGTCAGCGTGACTGGCGAGGCATCGATGACCAGCAGCCACTACCACCACACCAAAGAAGTCCTCAAAAGTCATCCCCAACCTGGGAAGTGGCCCTGTGAGGGTAGAAATTGCATCGTCCAACAGTATACACCTACCCATACTCAGGAAAAAATCAGCTCAGAAACAGAGACGGGCAGCCCAGAGTTTCTCTCTGCATACCTACTTTGTGGGTTCATATCGTTACATGATCTCCTCCTCCCATGGACCAAAGATGAGCTCTGCAACACCGCACAAAGTGCCCACAGTGGCCTGCAGGTATTTATTATTTACTGCGATCTCAGGAGGTCCATGCTAAAAGCAGCCTGGGAAAGCGGGCTATGTTTTATCCACCACATGACCTAGTTTCCAGCAGCTCTGTCAAGCACTTCTGTCACCAGTGACAGGGCTGAATAATGTTCAGTGAAGTAGGTGATGAGTTATGTGAAACTAGCTTCCAGAGGAAATTAATTTCCACAGAGAGGCTTTGGCTACTTGAACTTTGTTTTAAAAAGCTGTGTTTTATTGCAGTCTAAGTTAATGAAGAAAGGTAGCTGACAGGCTGCTGCACCGTCTGTGTTATCTCTCGGCCACCTTTCTTCCAACAGCAGAAGCAGCAGCAGAATAGAAACATCCACTGAAATGGGCTTCCATTTGCACTCATTTTACTGTTTCTCTTCCTACTGCCACTTCTACCGCTCTGCTATTGCCATGAGAATGCAATACTTTTTTAATACAATGCTGTGCATATGGCATCTCTGCCGAGACCATTCTTGAGCAGGAAAACAGATTGCAAAAAGTACTGGATGCTCAGCTTTCTGCCTGGGAACCTAGGTAGGGCATAACATCTGTATACCCCCCCCCGCCCCGCCCCTCCTTATGAGCACCCAATCTCCAAAAAACTTTTTCTGCTTTTATTGTGCTAGACTTACCACAGTGGATCTCCCTCCAGGGTTTCCATCCCTCTGCCCTGTGCTTGATCTAGTCTTTGTATGCTGGAAGATTTTGGAGGCCCTCAACTGAGGCCTTAATACTACCTTTATCCTACTATCTGGACTAAGTCCATCAATCTGAAGAATGTATGGTCCATATTATGTCCATACTACAAAATTTACCCTAAAATTTAAGACAAACTTCTCTGTGGAACCTGTGTACGATAAGTACCGCGCTGACACTCAGGTAGGTTACTGCTTCTAACAGCACTTACCTCAAACATCTCAGTTACAACATCTGTTAGCTCTCAACATGTTCAAAAGTATGACTTTCTACGTTTCAAAGACATGTGGGAAAACGTGGGAAAAATGCAGAAGAGTCTTTTACTGTGGAGCAGCTGCTATTCCACACTGTTAATCTTAGCACAGAAAATCAGGCACACTTATCTCTACTCAGGATCCTTTGCATGAACATTGCTGGAAAACACACTTTGATGTGATCAGATGCTTCATAGTAGTTCCTCACCAAATGTATCAGGAAACAGCAAATAGGTTGAAGCAAAGACTTCACAAGATGGAATTTCCTTGTGGTATTTTCTACTGTTATTTTGAAGAAAAAATGATGAAAACATGAAAAACTTGAAGGAGCTTTAGTTTACATGCCTTTGAGACCCCATGTGTTTGCAAAGAATCAGGTAAAAGCATGTGCAAACTGTAAAAAGAATTTTAAAAAGCAATGCTCAAAAATACCAGAAACCAAGAGCTGTTTAGGCATATGTCTTAGCCTAGACACAGTCACAGGCAAGAACAAAAGGGGATCTCTCACCTACCTTTTAGCTGCCCCAAGAAATGCAGATAAAAGACTAACAACTTCTTGGTCTTTACCTATCTTTACCCCACTCTCTCATACAGTATTTTACATGTTTGCCTAGATACCATGAACACGTCCCATGCGTTTCACTAGCTGAAAAGCTTCTCAATAGCATAGTGGCAGGGTTTCCTACATTAAAACCCAAATGTGCAGCAGTTTTCCTTAAAGTTTCTAGATCTTCTGATCAGTATTAACTCAGCCATGTCTGATTCATTGGAGTGCATACCCAGCCTTCTCACCAGTACTCGCCAGCCATTAGCATTCAAAATTAATGACTCAGTTCCTCATCAGACTGCTTTAGAAACAGAACAGTTTCTTAAACAATTATGAATTCTGAGGAGATTTATTTGTCTTCAGATTTTTGACGTTGATGAGTTTTGGTTCTCAAACTCTTCTTTGTAGCCACCAACATCAGAATCTTACTTTTTAAAAATAGACATATGAAAGTTATATGAAATAACATGGCTCCAGAAGCTTATGCTATATAGTCAAAATAAATGCATGAAGCTTGATAGCTTTGTTTCTTTGTTAACTTCACAAGCTTTGTAGACAATCTAGAGCAAAGTGTCAGGACCAGACATAGGCAGTCCTTGGGTTGTGGAGTGACAAGAAGCAGCAACGGGGCGACAGGTCCCTGCCCTCAGTGGCAGGCAAAGCAGCAGGTAAGAGGGGAAACGGGACTCTTCACACGAGCACCCCACCGAGGTGCAGAGGATGAGCCGCACCTTTTGCAGTTATAGCATGAGGTCAATAAGCAATACACTTGGTCCCTAAATTTCAATTGCAATGAAACCAGAAGCAATAGCCAGAAGCCTGTAAGCGAGGGACAAGAGTTTGATTGTCTTCTTTGAGTCTAGGAAGTGGAAATGTGCATACAGACCTAAGTCTTGATGTCCCACAAAACACACCAGATGCACAGGTAGTAACACTCTACCACATAAAAACTAACTTCAGATCTTGGGAAACCTCAGGGTACTATTCTTCCAAGAATATAATCATGCCAAATAATTTATTCCTCCTCTAACCCATTATAGCTGTTAAAAAGCCAGAGGGTAGGGGATATCAAAACTTGTTTTTATAGCAAAGAAGAGTTTTCCTTTTCCATTCCCCTTCTAACTAGAAACATCTAACCAATGTTGATCAAACTAGACTATATTTACTTCCAGGAAAAAGATCAAGTTAGATTTTCACTGGTAGCATAAATGGTCTCACAAAAATGTGTGAGTGACAAAAACAAAGTAAAAACCTGAAAAGACACAGAGGACTAGAATCAAAACGTTTATGTCACTTCAGCCTTCAAAGTTTTTCTTTTCTTTCTGCAGGTACATCTCAATTCTCTCAGCATTTCAATACAACTGCCATTAAGCTAGGATCTGTTCTGTGGGAGAATGGTATCATGGCAAAGATGATTCCTAAGACTTTCACATCTGATGCGAGAAGAGATGCTATTCTCCGGGTCTAATGGGGACCAGGCTATAGTCCTGCTGCCTGCCTTGTTTGTCTATGGAACGGTGGTGGCAAGACAGCCCACAAGAGAACGCAATTCCAGCTGTGCACTGTAACCAGGCGGGGTCTTAAGACAAATAGACTAAAATAGCAGCCCAAAGCAGAGGAGTTACTACCCTGGAGAGATCAAGGGTCTTATCTGTCACAAGGAGATGAAAGCCCACTGCACACAGGCATGTTCACAGCCATCAAAAACAAACATATATCCTAAAAATAAATCCCCTCTTGAATTAAACCCAGCAAAAGTTCTTGTGCGTGTGTGTCTGTGTGCTTATTTGCATCGTCTTACCTGCATTTCTGTGCTGCACATTGACTCTGGTCCGCACAGCAGGGGTAGGTCACAGATAAAATCCCTGACATTTTGCAGCTCCCTTTTAAAAGTCTGCATCCACGCAGGGACCGTGACAGCTGCTGGAATGACAACCCTGAAGCAGCGCGGTGCCACAGCTCGGAGCAGCTGCAGCACAGTGGGCAGTGCTGCATGTCCCCCCCACACCACAAAGGGACCACAGTGGGGGGAAATCAGACTCAGAGCCAGTGCCTTTTTAGCTCCTCTACTGAAAGGTGCCAAGTTTGTAGCCATCAATTAATTTTATGCGGGGTCTCCCCTGCCCAGCAGGGGCAGGAGCCATCACCTCATGTCAGCAGCTGGTAAGCAGGCACCACGAATTTGTACCAACAGTCAAGAAGTGCAAAGGCAGATTCTGCTCTCCGCTGCATGGGTAGAGGAGAGCTCTGATCTGCAAAGCCGCCTCAGCCCGTCCCTCCAATTCCAGCAGTTCAGAGCCTTTTCCGAGGAGACAAATGCTTCATTTGCATTTCCCTTTCCCACGTCGAGTACTGGGAGCACATCACTGACAGCAATCACACAGGCTGTACATCACACAGCATTTCTGAGATCTTCTTTTGTGTGTCTCGCAATAAAAATACTACGAAAATCCACAGTGGCACAGGCCATCCTTCGAGTCACAACGTTTGCTAAGCGGAGAGAAACATGCAAGGCCTAATGTTGTATCACCCAGGGCAGCTCTGACTGCATGCTGAAAGCTTCCTCAGCACAGTAATTGGTAACACTCAAGTTTGTTTTTGTTTTTTTTTTTTTACAAAGTGTTGAAACTGCAGTTTAAGCGAAACACATCTGCTAGCAAAGATACAAGCTATTTTTGAAAATACAGTGTGTATCACCGAGCCAGAATACACTGCCATTGTACCACCGCCCTTCTTTGAAAGGTAGGTAAAGGGAAGGGTCATGCGTCCTGATCTAGCAAGCCACCCGCACAGCGAAGTCTTAATTTACCATGTACCGGTCTCCTACTGCTCGCTCTGCCTCCCCCAGCCAGCACCTCATCCTCAAACACCTCCATGTCTGAGAGCCTCGATCCACTCCCAAAACTCTCTGCATCTGAGGGCCTGGAGGACCCCAGGCCTGCCACAGCTCTTACCTGAGGTGCTGCCAGTCCCTCCGAAAGCAGGCAGAGGAGCCACACTTTGCTCTCTCACACAGAAGAAAGCTCCTGTGCTGCACAGATGTGCACTTCAATGATTATTTGCAATCCTCAGGAAGCCCAGAAGCAGCTTCTTGCCCACCCCTGGGTTGGATGCCATTAAAAATAGGCATGGACCATGCCCCATCTTTTCTTTGCAAATGCACAGGTTTGATTCTTACTACCTTTTCATTTGCCTCTAACTCAAAAATCATCCTGTCGCTTTCAAAGTTAATGGAGAAACTGTGAAAGAGTACAAGTATCGTACATACCCTAATATCACCTGTGAGCAGCTAGTTAGAAAAGAATCAGAGCAAATGAGATCTCCTGGGCCTGGGAACTTGTGTCTGGAAAGCAAACCAAGAAAGCTGCTTCCCAAAGGGCCCTTTGTATGCAAGTTTGAAAGGATGGGGCTGAAAAATCAGCATAGGCAAAGGAATCTTTTTTTCAGAATAGTCCTTTGGTTGTGGAGGAGTAAAGATGCTTTCAGAAGTACTGTTGTGGCTTAATCTTCCTAAATACCATTTCACAGGAGGCCAAGCACCCTGCATTTTTAAGGAGATTTCACAGACTGTTTATCTTAATATAATCTCCCACAAACGTTTATGGGGAGAGTTTTATTTAATGCAGTCTGTGATCTGTATAAACATCACCATGGTATTAGGCTAACCAAGCTCTGAGCTGAACTGGAAGTCGTGTGGGAGCTTTATTTGGGATATTAAAGTAGCACAGTTCAATATATGATTTTATTTGCAGTAGACTGCTGGGAATTAGAGATTAGTCATATGGGGATTTTAACAGTTGTGTAGTTATGAGAGGCTGACTCAATGGTTTTCATCTTGTAAAATGTCACCCAACTGTCTTGTTACTTCAAATTACAAGATTAAGAAGTTAAATACTTAAATCCCCAAAGAAAGGCTTGAATTTAGGGGTGGGAGGGCAGGAGAAAAGCACAGGAGAGAAGTAGAAAGGTATCTGCAAACACAGTTCCACACTCTTCTCACAAGTAACTAGAAAAATGGCACTAGTGCTTCCAAATTTAATTTTCTCTCCGTGACCCTGTGTCAGATTCATTCAGTTTACAAGTCGATTTCGTATTATTAATTGTCAGCCTTGAAAACGCCACTTGGTATCCACAAATCAAGTTGTGTCTCTTTATGCCTCCTAAATCATCGGTAATGAAGATTCTGCCCTTTGTAATTTACTTGTCAGTGCTTTGGAGATCCAGACCCAAATCCATCTTACTCACCCCTGCAATGCCTGCACGTGCTGGATCTTCTCTGAAGAAGTGCTGCTGTTTCAACTTGGAGGAGACGAAGACAGAAATTTCCCAGGCTGCCTCACTTTTTTCTCCACTCTCTGCAAACAGCCTCTATATGTTGTATGCACGTTGCCAGGATGCTCAGAGAATCTGTGAAAGACGGGTCTTAAAATACTAGAAAAGTGAAGGATCAGATGTGATTACCTGCTGCTCAGCCCTGATCTATGTGTTGACTATCTCAGTAGCAGAACAGGCAGAGGATGAAAATGGAAAAGGATAGGGACAACCTGACCGCCATTACAGAATTTCAATATACCCATCATTCACTAGGTCTTATTTCGCATACACAGGGGAATCCGGGTTTTCTGTGACATCTGAATTCTTGGCCTTTTGCCGCCAGTATCAATAACTACCATTTGTTATTAGGAGAGAGCAGTTGTCCTCTATTAGAAGTCCATCCTTCTTCACATTCTAGGCTTGGTATTGATTTCCTTTGCACGATCATACAGTCTATTTAAGCTTGTACTTTTAGGAAAGTGATAGTGCTTTACATTAGGAAGCGTCACTTGCTAGATTCACATATGGCAATTACATGGCGAGTTGAAAAAGAAGCAATCAAGGGCTGTGCGTGGGAGTTCCTGATTTGTGCCTTGGAGTTACTGCCTCTCTGCCAGGTATAAAGGCAGAGACAGAACAAACTCTTCTAGCAAAAATAACGCTATTTTTGACTGCTCGCACATAACCAAGATCAGGGATCAGATTTCTTATGTCAGTCATGCTATCTTCTTAGCCAACTCCAGACTCTGTGTATTGAAACCTGTATTTTACTGCCTGCAGGCCAGTTTCTGGTAATTGTTCTGCCCCAGAATGATCATTCAGATGGGCAGAGATTATTTGATCCCAGAACCTTCATATTTACTCCTCTAAATGTGAAATCAACTCCAAAATCCATATATCAATCTTGAGCTTAAAACTTTGTCTCCTATCACTTTCGCAGATGGGAAAACACCAATGGTCCATGATTTTCACTCCATTCATTCATCAAATTCTTTGGGATGTTGGAGCCAGGAAGAAGATGATTACCATGTACTTGTTAAACAAATGCCACAAAAAACTACAACCTGTTAGGAAGAGTTAGCTATATAAGACTTCAACAAATACTGAATGTAGTCCATTCTCTACTGAACCAAGACTCTACTTGCAAAAACACCTTCTCTTTAGCAAGTTGCTTGAAAGAGAACCTTATACAGGATGTTTAAACAGTTGCAGAACTGAAGCCTCACATAGGTTCTTACTATCTTCATTGTATCTCATTTTTTCCCCTGCCCTTATTTCCAATTTACAGGGGTCTAAAATAGCCACTGTAATTGATTAAACAGAGCAATCCTGATGTAACTTTAATCTTGGGAATTCCCTAAGTACCTGACTGTGGGATGCAGGGGATGCATGTCAGGGTATGCATCAATCTCTGACACACCATGGCAGTTTTCATTTTCTTACAGCGTTTTCAAACAGGTACGGTTATGATGCTACTCTTCCTCTGGGAGAATGAATGAGAAAATACACCTCAGCCACTAGTGTTTTGTGTCTTTCTCGCTGGCTCTTCAGTGTTTTAGCTTAAGAACTTGCATTGTGCAAAATGGTAGTTTTACTGTCACAGGTAGAGCAAGCTTAGTACCCAGAATAACCTAGCAGGTTAGCACAGTGATGCCAGCAACCACTCCTAGAAGGACAAAGGATAATAATTTCTTATTCTCCCTTTGAGATGAATAACCAGTCCTTACCTTCCTTGTTTCCACCTACTAAACCCCTTAATCATTGCTGAACTACCATCAAGGTAATTACCTTCATCCATGTCATCATTTTAACTCCTTTTAAACATTTGGTCTTGCCCACACGCTGTGGCAACGAGTTTCACTGCTTATCAATCACTGTGAGGAGAGTTCTTCCTTGAAGACCTTTAAACCTGTTCCCCCAGTGAATTTCACCAGGTATTTTTGCATTATGGCAGCCCATAGCAGTTCCTTACTCACTTTCTCCATGCCAGTCATCACAGCAGACATCCATGGCACCCCTCAACTGTCTTCCCATAGTCACTTTTTTTTCCCCAGACTGAAGAACATGACTTATTCTCATGCTATAAAAGCTACAGCATCTATTATCCTTCTTGCCCTTTTCTGAGCATTTTCCAGTCTTATTGCATCTTATTTGAGATGGTGTGATCAGAACTGCATAGATTTATATAGAGACATAATGATAGATCTCTGTTCCTTTTCTGATCATGTCTAGCCTTCCATCACGAGGTCATGAGGGAACTGAAACAATAGCTTTTATAATGCAGAGGCAGTATCTTCTGTGCCCCAGCTGAAACAGCTTTGGTTACAGGGAATACAGGCTCAGATGAATGAGAGGATGTCACCAATAAAAGCAAAAAAAATAGAATGAAATAAAACGAGGCAGTCAGATTAGAATTTATTTTAAAAGAGGAGATAGTGAGATAATAAAAAAGAAAAATGTATGCAAGCTTTCCTAGCACAGTGTTTTGGAGGGGCGAAAAAAATCATATTTTATTTTCAAGCTGTGGTTTGAAAAAATGTCACTGAGGAAACCATACCAGAAATTTAGGATATGTCTATGCTGCACAATGCTAATTTACCCAGCTGAGCTCTGTGCTAATGCAGCTATATTGCTTACAGTACTTACAGCTAACTAGTTTAGAGCTCGCTCTCTGAAATCTCTTCACCAAATTTCACTGTGCAATGGAAAAATAATTTTTTTTTTTTTTTTTTTTAAGTCTTCAGCTCTGCAGAGCACCTTGAAATGGCAGATAACACACTGCTTTCTCTTTTATACCAGTGGAATAGTGACTGTGGTACCCTTGCAGACATAGGGTGTTAAATATACCTTGCAGAAATACCTCAGTTAGGACAACCTATGCAGCTGAACTGTGCATAGATGAATATGCCTACCGATTTCAACAGAAGTGCTCTCAGGCACAAAGTTAAATCCAGGCATATGGGTCTTCCATAGCAGTAGGGCCTAAAATTGGTAACCCCCCCACGCAATGAAAACTAGCTCTTCAACAGAGCCTGTGCAAGATATTCTGCTATTGGGGTGACAGTGCCAAACACAAGTGGGTGTTGTACCTTGGATACAGCACTTACTGCACTCTTGAAAGCACCTTACTCTACACAGGCTCAAAATATAAGAGCTGGACTGAGTCTTGTACAGTCAAAAATGCAGCTGCAACAAGGGGTCTTGCTACATTAGCTCTGATCTAGAGAGAAAGGCTGTTTCTGCCTATTTCTGCCAACAGAGCAACACCAACTTGTGCACAGAGGGTTGGTGCTCACTGAGAGCCCAGATCTTCCTCCAGAGAGGAGTCCCAAACTGTTACAGCCTGGTTGCCGCTCTTACCTAAAGCCCTTAGCCACAAGCAAACCCATAGGGGCATCCCCACCTGCCTTGTGCAGAGCCGGCGGGTGCACACCCAAATCCATGAGGAGTGGAAAACCTCTGAGCCCCCTCTGAGAGCGTGCAATGACACTCGGCACTGAGTAATGCTTGGAGGGGATGGAGCCGAACATTCCTGAGGAGCTCCTCGCTGAAACAGGCACAGAATAATCACACCTCCCAGACACCGGAGTAGCTATCCCCACAGGCTGGTCTGGGAGAAACACAGTATTAAATTAACAGCTACCCATGACACACACAACCAACATGATAGCTGGTGTATTTTTGGCCTGATTCCTGTCTGTCAGCTCCCTTTAGTGAATTTTCTCTTTAGCTAATTTTAACCAAATTTGAAAGAAGGGCTGGAGTCTCACAGATAATTATATTTTTATAAGTTTCAGGGATCTGGCAGCTGGAGAGAGAAGACAGACCAAAATTAGTGCTTTCCATTAAGGGAAAGCAGGCAAAACTCAGATGCTATATATTCCAGCAAGCCTGAGACAGCCAGCAAATCCGTACACATTCAGCGGCAGACTAGCATCGCTGGTGTTTGCTCTTGCCAGAGCTGGTAGTTTTGCGCTGGTGTATGGTTTAGCACACAAATTCATAGGTGTCCAGGTTTAATTAGTTCTGCTATTCTCATAACAGTTTCTACTATTTTGTTGAAGTATTAGTAATAGCAGAGTATCCACTGAAATTAGGATGATTTGTGAAGGAGCGGTCAAAAATATCTGTTTTATTGTAGAAGAACATGTAATGATGACATCTCAGCAATGACTTTTATTCTTCTTGAGCAGTCTGTTTTTCAACTTTTAATCCTACAGCTATTAGAAAGTAAGATTGGACAGTGAATTCTGTAATTATTGAAAAAGGAATTCAAAGCATCTCAGGCCAATCTTCTGTTATGTGTCAAATTAAGGGAAATTGTGTTTTGCCTTTAAATTAAAATGGAAAAAGAAAAACAATTCTTGAGAAATAAAAATGTCATTGTTCAAGGAAGAGTAATAAAGTATGAATGCTCCTCCTTCAAGCTGACTGTCTTTGTAAATGAGCAAGAACACTGAAGTCAATAAATTACCATTACCCAAGCTTCATAAATCCTCAGTGGTTGGATTTTACCACATAGTTTAAGTTAGAAGACCTCAGCAGAGGCTAAGAAAGATTCGTTTGGTGTATTTTTAGGCAGAGACAAGGTCTCCAAACTTTTTCAACTGTCACTTACAGTGTCAACATGGAAAAAGTTGCTCGTCATGGAAACTGGTGGTTCTAAAACACAGCGCTCTGCATGTGAAGCCATAAATAAAGGCCTACGGCTACTCAGCAGAATGAGAGGTTTTATCTGCTCATTATCAATCACAACTTTGGTAGCAGATTATCTGGAAGAGGTAATCAAAAAAGCAATAAAAAATTAAGTTAAAAGTAAGGCCAGCATAGATACAAATAGCAAATATCCCTGAAACTTGGAGCACAATCTAGAAAGTAAAAAATGGAAGAGTTGATCAAAACAGGAGGTAAGATATGATCATGTATGTGCTAAGCTGCATGAATCTTATAGGGAGCTATCTGAGGATCAGTGACCACAGATGAGTTCCTCCCATAAGGATTCAGCCCCTAGATGGAGCAACATCCAGAACTGTGCAGGATATATAATAGCACAGTTTGAAAGGGGAAAATCAGAAAAAATAAACAGAATGTCTAGTTTACACCACAAAATTAAACCACTGCTGAAAAGGGCTTTGCACCAAGTCTAAGCTTGTCTGCATTGTCCTGTGATTAGAGAGTGTGAAGGAAACATCTACATCCTGAAAAAAATCTGGGAGTCTAGGGCTCATTAACTATCAGTGAAATTTGGGCTTCTAGGTACCCCAATCTCCTTAAATTTGGAGCCTGTGTCACACACACACTTCTGATGATTTTCACTCCTTCACTCCGTTTGAGTGAAGTAAACTCAGCATGCTGGGGACTGTCTTACATGTTTATCTCCTTAACTGATCCCAAAATACAAACAATAGCTTGACATCCATTTCTAGAAGAACAAAAAGAGAGACCTCTATAGCAACGGACAAATGAGAGAAAGCCACCATGATGGAGCTCAGAGCCAGAACAGAAGGAGACAGGGGCTGTAGGAAAGCTGTTAATTAAACATTGCTTCTACTTTTAATAGGCTGATGGAGGTCATCATTATCAAAAGAAAACACACACATCAGTTCAAAGAAGCTGTTTCTTGTACTTGCTTGGTTAACAAGGAAGCCATCTGAGTACATCAGATTAAGATTACTATTACGTGCTGTCATGGGGAGTCCCTGAAAGAAACCTATGAGCTTAATGACACACAGTATATGATAGCGTTCAGAGCACAGCTTCTACTGTTCCCATGCCTTTGAACAGTGCTTGGTGACCTTGAATATTCTGAGCAGGGACACAGTAGGGCTGTATTAAAAAGGAATTATTAATTATTGATTTTTTTTTTTCCCCCTCTGGCATTGGGCATCAAGATAAATGCCAGAAATTCATCTATCCTGTTGAAGCTGACCTGGAAAAGGTGCTTCATCAAGTTCAAGTGCATAGAAAAGGAGACAGAGATAAAGGAGTGAGAAACTTTTCCATCTTATCAAAAAACTAGCTAGTCTCTGTCAACATTCGGAGCAGATGCCTCAAAAAAGCTTCTGCAACTGCTGTTAGCATAGACACAGTTAGCCACACCGTTCTACTCTCCCATCACAGATCCATTCACTCATGAATGCTGTCCATGAGGCCACAAAAAGTTTGGCAAAGAGGGCTTTGGGGACTCGCAAAAAAGACATTGCAAGTGCTTACGCAGTGCTCAGGAACTTCGCTGATCCAAAGCCTGGCAGCTGTCTGGCTTCCCACAGAATGCAGGCCATAATCTTTCGACCAGGAATTCCTGGGTCAAACTCAGTAACTTGTGGCATCTTTCTGCTAAGCTGGCATACGCTGCAACGTTCCCAGCTCACAGCAGCTTCTGCAAAGAAATTTCACAACCAACGTATCTTTGCATGAGATGTCAAATAGAAATCCTGAACTTTCCTACTTTACTAACTTCTAACAAGTGAGTGCCCTGCAGCGATTGTTTCTCTCGTTCACTCCAAATTAACAAAAAAACCCCATGTTGCCTCCAGAGTTCAGCTCTGGATTTTAAGGCCAGTGTGACTTTGTCCAGAACTGGATGAGTTCCAGGGCTGAAGGCAAGGAGAGTGCCAGCACTTGTGATTGCACTGAAGCTCAGGTGCAACTCAAACTAGGATACAGTCTTTCTGGCACCTCCAGTGCTACTGGATCCACTTTACAAAGTGAAAGCTGGAGGACATTTTAATGACTTATTCAAGCCATAGTCAGGTTGCTTACAGTTCTCTGCTGACAATGCAACATATTCCCTTGAACTAAGGCTTCATCTTACCAACGTTTTTCCAGAAAATTTGGAACAACAGACTTCTTTGGAAGAGTCATAGCCCAAAGAGCTTGTACAGTTCTTGTCCTTGGAAGTTTTAAGGACCCAACTAGACAAAGACCTGAGTAACTTGGCCTAACCTCATTTCCTACCCTACTTTGAGCAAGTCTAGAAACATCCCAAGATCACTTCCAACCTGAATTGTCCTATGATCTTTCAAAAACATGGAAGACTTGCAAACAAACAGTCCTCTGTAATTTTTTTCTCCCGTGGAATGGGAGATGAGTTTGGGGTTTTTTTTGTTGTTTTTTTTTTTTTTTTTTTTTTTTTTTTTCCAAAAATGAAATTCAAGAAAAATTCTTATTTGTCCTGTACCCTATTCAAATATGCTGGTATGGACTAAACAGCATTGGGACGATCCAAAGCATGGATCCTCATTTCAGCCTCTTGAGACCCAAGCCAAGTTCTCTGTTTCATTTTACATGTCAACATAGTGGTTATTTGCAGTCTCTTTAAGCCTGATGGTCCAAAACTCGGGGCAGGGGGGAAGGAGAGAGTTCATCAATGACATCTGTTGGTGAAAAAAAGAGAGAAGAACCATCCCTTGCAAGTCCCTCAGTAAGACTTGCTAGAAGAAGAACCTTTCCATGAGCATCTGTTGAGGAGCACAGGGAAATACCTGGAAAGCACTGGGCTGAAGTAGGCCTAATTTTCATGAGTGTTTTGTACTGTTCCACGCTCTTCATTAAAGCAGAAGATGTTTTCAGCTGGAGATGGGTCTAACAACCATTTTCATCTACAGGAAAATACAGGCAGTCAGAGACAAAGTTCATTGTGCTTGGGGTGAGGAGCGGCAGCCTGCAAAGTTGTGGCAAAGCTGCTCATGGTATGGAGAGTCCCGAGGGAGTTCTGTTCCTGAAACGGAGCACAAAGATGCTTGCTTGGAAGTCTTTCTGGTGCATTAAAGAGACAGTACAGATTGTGTAACACACTTGCTCAAAATCATGGAAACACAGAATTATTTCAGTACAAAAGGACCTACGGAGGTCATCTAGTCCAACTTCCAAAGTTGAATACCTTCGAAGATGAGGTCCCACAGTGTTTCTGGGCAACCTCTTCCAGTGTTTGACTACCTTGCCTGTGAAGATTTTCGTCCTTATATCTAGCTGGAATTTCTCATGATGTGACTTGTGTCTGTTGCCTCTCATCCTCCCTCTGCTTCTCCTTGTACATCATATGCTCCAGCCCCCTACATCTCTTCATAGACTCACTCCAACTTGCCAATATCCCTCCTGTGCTAGGGACTCAGAACTGGGCACAGTATAACAGGCATGGCCTAGCAAGCGCCACACAAAGGAGGATAACGAACCCCCTTGACCCAATGGATAAGATCCTGCTAACGCAGCTCAGCCTGCAGTTGGTCTTCAGTATCACCAAACACAGGGCTGCCAGAGATAGAAGTAGCCAAGCAGATCTGCATGGGCTGGTAACAGGAAGAGAAACAGAGGGATTTCACCCCCCTCCATGTTTCTTTGGGGTTTTTACCAGCACCTCTGCCTGCCCAACCACCACCCTGGAAACAGCGGAGAACAGTGGGAGGGCTCCGACCAGTTTACACTGAGGTCTGAAACACATTTAATGGCTCTCACATTTCAGGCTTCCTTAAGAGATGGACAAGCAAAGACATCAGCCAGCAGATGGGCTGACAGAGCATACAGCATCCATGTCTAGTGAGAAAAGTGACTAATGGAGGACATGGACAGGTGGAGCATCTACTTTTTAAGTAAAAAACTAAAATCTGCTATATTTACTCTTTTGTGCAATATCTGAACTTAGCTCACAGCTGAAGTACTGTAAAATCATAGTGTGAAAAACTGGGAAATGTCAGCAATGCTGCTGAGAAAACCTACCCTGAATCAAAATTTAGACACCCTGCCTCAAATAGCAATTTCCATTGTAATTGCCTGCCCTTCACCAAGTTTCTCTAGAATGGTAATAGTCCTTCTTTCGTCTCCTAGAGCATAATACAAAAGTTCATTCATTTGCTCTCCACTTTGGAAACTTACAAGTGTTATTAAAAATGACCATTTTTGTTCCTTCTTCAGGTACAGTTTCTGTCACTTGTATTTGTAGTAAGTAATGTTTTACCCTATGACTAGTCCTGTTTATTTCTAGGAGGACAGAAGTGGCAAATTTTGGCCCATAAGGTCTGTGTGCATCAGAAAGAGAGTGGAAGAGAGACAGCGAGAAGTGATTAGAGTACCATGTATTCTCAGTAACCACCCACATATGCCTGCACCCCCACAGAAAAGAAGTCTTACTCTACAAAAAGTTATTAATTATATTTTAAAGATCTACAGGTTAATCGAGCTGTTTTAGAAGAACTGGTTACAGAATCAGTTTCATTCTGTCATTACAACTGGTCAAATTAAAAATCCAGTTATATTAAAAAAAAAAATCTACTGAGAAGCCCAATAAAGACTATGATGGAGTCTAGGATGCCCTCATATTTTTTTCCATGCTGCCTGCTTTTATTGCATTTCATGAATATTGGCATCAAGTTTCCATACACCTAACTTCCAGATGATATCCTCCTTTCACAAGCTGGCCTGTCCTTCAGCAGTTTTTCAGTAAACACTTTGTATCATAGGGTACCAGCCTGAAAAACCTGAAGACATTAGTCAAGTTTAAAGAGAAAAAAAGCCCACAAAGACAGACCTTCCAAAACCTACTTTAAAAAGCAGAGATAAAGCACGGAGGGGTTTAAAGGAGTCAAAAAGTTTGATTTTCCCAGACATATAAGTGAAGCTTCTGGCAGGACAGAGATTAAAGTTTCCAGTAACGAAAAATCCATCCCAGCCTAACCCTACTTCTACAGCAAATGTTCCCACTGTCCTCATTGGGTCTGGGCCCTTTCTGGGCAGGGTGGGGTGGGTTGGGGGGGGCCAGCCCCAGGAACCAAAGGACAGCTATGACATTTTACCTAGGATGACCAGACCTCTCCTGGGGGTGCTTCCAGAAAGTATGTCAAAACATGCAATAAGAGAAAACATACATATATATACACACACAGACACAGGCAGACTTGAATAGCACAGTGGTGGACTGTCCATGCTACAGAGACTTTACAGAATCTTAAAAACAAAATAAAAAATACCCCAAAGTAAAAACCCCACAGAGCATTCAGATTAAAGCTGCTTCCAGGCAGTTCGACACTGAGGGCCAGTTCATGTACCACGAGTTCATACCAGACCCATTTGAACAGCGATGACTAGACAGTGTCCCCAGCATGAAACTCCTGCTCAGTCCCAAAAAAGCCAGCAGACTGGGGTACACAACGCTGAGTCCACATCTGCCCAGTTTCCAGATCCAGTCTCTGTTCTGCACAGCGCATGGCAAGAGCTTCACACAAAGCAGGGCACCCAACCAGGTTTGCAGGACCTTACCCACAGCACAGCATGGGATGGTCTGTTGCACAAGGGCATGCTGTACCCAGACAAACTGCAATACCGAGAGCTGCGTGAACTGTGTAACGTAGAACAAGCCGAGATGGAAAAGTGAAAAGAAGAGGAGCCTATCTCATTTTCCGCCCTCAGAAGAGTTGTGGAGCCTAGTTCCAAACTACCAACCTTTCTCCTCTGCAACTGACAGGATGACCCCCTACTTCCCACACAGCTACCAAATTTGATATATTCACAGCTTCTCTCCTAGCTCTGAAGCACCAGATGACCAGCCAGCAGTAAATGAAGAGCAGGCAGATTTTGCAGCCCATCCCTGTGGTCTGGGCAGCAGAGAGAAGCTTCTGAGCATGCAGGAAAGCAGATGACTTCCAGGTACGCATGGCCTCCTTTGCCTCTCTTGTGTCTGACAGTTACAATAACCTTTGTTACCAGCAGACCCCCAGAGCTTGACTTCAGCACCACCAAGGGAGAGGGCTGAAGAAACTTGGATGGTTACAGGACCTTTTTGGTTGTATTATTTTCTCTCTAGCACAACACAGTGTACCCTAATGTTCCCTATAGCACTAGTTATCAGTGAGACATTGTTCACCATGAAAGCTGTGCAGTCCAGAAAATCCAGGAGTGCAACACAAACTGTTTTATACAGTGGTGTGCAACATCATTAACATGAAAACACCTTCCCGCTGACTTTTCCCCAGTCAGCAGGTGAAGTGAGAGGCACTGCCACCAGCACATCTGCACCATTCAGCATACGGCTGGGACTTTCTGCTGCCACTCCACTTCCATGGTACAGCAACATCCTCACTCTCAGCTGGCAGCTGCTGGGTAAACTATCTTTATAGACCCCTGCTGTCAACCTTGGTACTCTATCCCAGCCTCCGTTTTCTTCAGTTGGCTCAGCAGTAAAACACCTAACGATGCTGGTGCCTGAATCATCATTGGACTCCAAGACAAATGGCTTGGGTCTCCCTCTGCAGAACTATTGCTCCAGGCTCTTTGCAGTCTCAAGCAGGCATTAACACTGGCATGGGGCCCCTGCACACTGTGCCCTGCTTCCACTAGATGTTTTGCAGCAAGATAAATTGGTCTCACCACATGCTCCGCTACAAGTACTCACTCTTCCTGGCACATAAGAGGGAGTCTGAGTCCAGCAAAGCCTCCCTGCTGGAGGTGTGGCACTGCAGGAAGGAAAGCCAGCCCGAGCATTGCTCTTAGAGCAAATGGGAAGAGATGGCTGCACTTGCTATTTCATTGGAAGAGCCCCTTCCCTGAGCAGCGCTGATTCCAGGGATATTTAAGCAGAATCAAGGTGAGATAAAGAGTATTATTATATTAACACATATATGTATTCCTCCCCCTTCCACCAACATTACCTCCTCAACATCAGCAATTAGCACGTCTGACAAGAGATGCAGCAAGGAAACAATTTCAGGTTGAGTGCATCACATACTGACTCACTGCCACAAAGCTCTACACTTCAACAGAATTCCTGGTGAACGACCATGAAATATTCATCAGCCCATATTTGTAAATGGCCCAGCAACACACTGAGTAAATGACCTCCAACGAAGCGCCTCGCATTAAAATGGAACAGCAGCCAGCTGAAGCGAGGGAGCTACAAACTACGCATGTTTTGTCAGCACAGACAAGCAGCAAACACAAACAGAAAGAAATCTAGTTGGACTCATCATCCTGACAGTGAGAAACAAATGAGGAGCCAGCCTGTTCACTTCAGAGGGATCCACTGGTGGTGCTGCCTGTGGTGGGATTGAGTGAAGCAACCTGGGTTAAATTTTACTCCCTGCCCTCTCTCACCATCAGAAAATAAACCAGGCAAGACAGGAGGGTGAACTGTTTTGCTCTCCCCCATATTTTGGCCCTGGTTGCTCACATCAGTCACCCCCATCCCTGGTACCTATGCTGTGAAGCACCGCACCGCTAGTCCTTAATCAAGGGGCTTGGTCCCCAAGATGGCAAATGCAAGCCTGTACCCTCCAGAGCAAATGGGAAGCCTGACCTCCCCAAATAGGTGCCTGGTGCTGGGCAGAAACTTCCCCAGTTTGCATTTCTTGCTTTGCCTGTGCATTTCGATGCGAGCCCCTGTAGAGAGCGAGCTGGGCTTGCGAGGGGGGCAGGTTGTGGAAATGGGGGTGTCACCAAGCACTGCTCTTTGTCTGGGGTGGTGTTACCCAGTGCTGATTTAAGGAGCAGAAGGGTGGATTTTCTGTCCTGCTTTCAGCTCTCATCATTATTCAGGGGGCGTGATTTCCAGGGAGGTTGCCAGCGCTGCACTGCACCGCTTGTGACTGTTAATCCTCGTGCGGGAGAAGTTGTGAGGAGAATGCAAAATAAATTAGGAAAACCCAGCAAGCCACCGTCAGCCTCCACCAAACGCAGAGGCACCCGGGCCTGGCCTCCCCCAGACCTTTTTTCCAAGGCACTTGCTTGAAATCAAACTTAAAAAACCCCCATCAGTTGTTGTCCCGCGGCCTGGCAGAAAGGTGAGCTCCCACCACCAGAGCTAGGTGGGCGATGAAGACCTTTTTTTAGCATTTATTTATTAATTAAACGCCCTGTGATAAGGCAGATCTAGATGCTGGTCCACAGCTCTGCAGGCGAGGAGCAGCCACAGCGGTCCGGAACTTGAACAAACAGCACCATCAGGTGGCTCGCCTGGAAATAGATGTGCCGAGCCACCCAGGACACCTCCAGCTGGACCCGGCCATCCCTCTGCTCTCCTCTTTCACCCCTCCAAGCAAGTAGGAAGGCCCACAGCCTCTCCTGGGAAAACCCGAGTCCAAAATTGTAAGAGAAAGCTTCAATGCCAGCAAGGCAAATCCAGGCAAAGCCTTAAGGGAAAACTTCCAACGTGCTTCTTCCCTCCCTGCTATGCAATCTCTTATGTCTTGTCTTTCCACTGCTGACAGCTATACGTATCTCAGCTTTAACCACATCGTTTAACTGACTCATTAACAGGCTACCTGCTCTGGCACCCAGAGTGCCAGTCTGAGCAGAGTACAAGTCTTGAGTCCCTCCCTCAGCCTCTTCAAATTTTGGGGGCACTGGCAAATTGATGTTCTCACCTTGAAAACTATCCCCAGCGTACAAACCCGCTCTGAGCCATTGCTGGCATCCACCTCCCCCTGCCTGCCTAGGGAAGGAGGAGGATACCCCGTTCAGCCTCAAGCAGGTGCTCTTTCACCGAAGACTGACTTTGAAATAACTTGGCTCCTTCAGCATCTTTGCTGCCTCTGCCTTCTCTTGCCGATTACGTACTTGGTTAGTGCAAACTGGGAGCAGAGGCATTGGCCACTGACGAGCCACAGCCCCTTCCATCCCCCAAGAGTCACAGAGCAGATACCGTCCCAACACACATAAAGATAACAGACAGGAATTCAGCTCCCAGACTCCAGATCTTGGGCATGTCACCACCTCTGCCCTCAGTCTCATGCCTGTCGTCCTTACCTATCCTCATAAAGAGTGGAGAGCACTGGCTGAGACGATCTGAAGTAAAACAAAATACTTTTTCACCCGCAGTGCTGCAGTGACTACAGCCATACCCACACTATTGGCATGGTATAGGAGAGAGATAAAAGGGAGAAACCTATCCCATCAGTCTCAGTTGCTTTTCTCATACCTGGATTTTAAAAGATTTTTCTTCAGGGTGTTCTCCACTCCGTTGAATAATTAAGTATTTCTAATTGTCTCCTAGCAGAACTTAAGTCATCTAAATAGAAATGCATATAAATAAGAATTTATATTTACTTGTTTGTATATTTATTTGTTTATACAGAGATATATTTACTTATTGAAGATGAATATTACATGTCTTACACTTATATGATATAGAAATAAATGTGCAAATAAACACATATACAGTCATGTTCACAATTTTAAAGGAAAACTATTCAAATGTGTGGTTACTCAGTTTCTCTAGGAGACATCACAGCTCAGAGTTTCAGCCTTGAGTGCTCACAGTTAGATCTTACAGCAGCAACCCTGAAAATCCAGACCTTCAATAGTTATGTTTGTGCTTATGCATATAGAAGGATTGATTTACATACCTAATTTCAGGCCTCTCATTTTCAAAATTTGTGGCCTGATCAGGAAGTCCCATGTTTCCAGTTATACTGCCCCAAGGGGCACTTCTGTACAAGGCGCATCATCCAGTCACCTTGAAGTGATGTTAAAGAATTGCAAGTTGTTGACAGCCCATCTCAAAAATCTCTGCCTTCTGTAATAAAGAGACCTCCCAATTCCCAGATATGCTCAACGCAATAAAATTTCTGAACATCCCATATAAAGATGATAACGGAGCACCTAACACAAAAGATGAAAAAAAAAGACGAAATGAGATTATATTTCCCATCATGGCATCTACATTAAGCTCCATAGCTGCTTATTTCTGCTATAATTGTGCCAGAGTCATTTTGAATTTCATTTTCTTTACGCACCTTGCTCTGAAGCTGAGATATTTTGGGAAAAACAATGCACAAAACAGCACTTAAATGCACACGGCAACGTCTCACCAGTTGCTACTAATGATGTCAGAGGAGGTCAGGTGGGCACAGAAGTATGAATTGTCCCTACATTTATACTTTTTTTGAGTGACTAAACAGCACCCAGGAGAACAGAAGTCTTCCTAGGACAGTAGGAACACAGAAAACTAAGAAGAAGGAATGTCTTTTATTTTCCTGCCACCTTAATTCTCTTTGCCTTCAAGCCCTTGCCTTTTATTTTTCTGTAAAAGGAGAATGTAGTGCTAAGGAAAGTCAGCTTGCAGCAGCATTGGTTCATGGGAAAACCTGCAGAAGCCACCTCCAAGCACTTCTGTAAGTACATTTGTTTTCTACGCTGGGCTGTCAGTTGTGCTGCTCTATTCTAAGCGTAGAGCCATGGAGCAAGATGCTTGGGGTGGATTTGTTGGCAGATCAGTAGGGACTCATAATATTCCTGCCAAATTCATTTTCTCATGTGACCTGAGCTTGACTTGGAACATGGATTTCCTACAGAGACAAGTTTGAGCAGTGCCAGGAATTTGAAGGCCAGGTGGCCTGCAAAGCTTCTCCCCAGGCTCTGAGATCCTATTTCCTCACGTCATTCTTTCCAGCCAGCACAGAGCTTGGGCTGGGGTGCTCACAGCAAACTGAGTCCTCAAAACCAATGCAATTGCTCCTTCCCACCACCACCAATCCTCTGGAAGAGATTGCGACAGAAGTGGGAGGAAAGATGAGCACGTTTCTGCTAGGAAACTGATTCAGACAGGCTTTAACCAAGACTGCTAGTGAAACTTTTCTCTGCCAGAGGAAACTCTAAAAAAAAAAAAATCCCACTTTTTCATCTCAGCAACATCCAAATTGGGCTTAGCTAGTCCAAACTGTTGTGCTCTTGCTAACTCAGAAAGCCTTTATTTGCCTACCTGGAAGGGAAAGCTATCACACAAAGACAGATAGACAGCCTTTTTTGAAGAAAGCTATCCATAGTCACACTGGTCTCTTGGGACAAGAAGGTCCATACATTAATTTTAGACCTGTGGCAATCTGCATACTAGAAATACCTTGTGGCTCTGATCCATACTGACTTCTATTAAGGAAACAGAAGCTAGAATGAGCTGGAAGCTCTCCCAGATGATGCTCTCTGAATATGCATTGAGAAAAAGCAGCCTACCCTAATACATTACTTGCTCCATCCCTAAGAAACTCTTATTAAAGAAAGCAAGTTTGACTTCCTGAAGAGGCACAATAGCATTGTCAGCATTGTAATGTGCTATCGGGCCAGGACCTGGACCAAAGGTGATGCTTTTCTCACTGTTTTGTCTCAGCAGCAACCAGGGGTGCTGCACAGATTACAGTTGTCTGCTTCTGGACTCCTTAATCTTCTCATACCACTAAGGAAGGATCCCCGCTGTCCCACCCTTGATACAGAGCAGGGAGTAGCAGTCTCATCCTAAAATGGCTCCTGTCATTCTCTCTGGAAATGTTAGAGACGTGGCAATGGGCCTTCACACATATAATCCCATATCTATAATTGCTGCCTTGTTGGCAAATTCCCGTCACAGATTGCACTCAGCTCTATCCCACCCTCACATCAGATGCAATCCACACCAACCTGTGCCTGCTGGAGCGCCTGGCTGAGGTAGCGGGGTAGAGAACAGCTCACTGCACTGGCACCCTGGGGAGACTGAGCAGAGAACTCAGATTTCGGCAAGTCTGAACCCCCCGCCTCAGCTAAAGCCATCCCTGTACCAGCTCTGTCCCCTGAGGGCCTGAGGAAGGGATGGATGTAGCACATCCTTCCCCCCGACCTAGGAAGGGGAAGCCTGCACCACGCTCTGCTCCCGCCTGTCAGACTTCGATTCAATTGCAGCAGCCAAGCTCTCCCTGCACAATTACAATAACGTTCAACACGGAGGGAGCAACATCTTCCATCGAAGCAGCATTTAAAACAACAACACAAGTCACTGAGAAAGTGACTTCCCTGCATTCTTGTTGTTGGCATTGTGCTGATGACGAGGGGACACTCAGAAACCCCATGTTTCTACAGTCTGAGAACAGTGGGATAAACTCAGGAATAGCTTCACTGAGAGCAACTGCAGACTCCCTTAGCAGACACGCTTCTGCTGGAAGAATGTCAGCAGCCGCTATGAAATTCATTTGCATCAGACTCACAACTTTTTGGCAGTAGGCTGACCAGTCTGCAATTCACTCCTAAAATCCATCAGAATCCAGTTTAAACTTAGTCTTCCTTCAGCTGTAGTTCCGTCGCTTCCTTTTTTCCATGCATCCAAACAAATCCAACCTTACCACCCATCAGTCAGAAAGGAGAAGAGAAATACAGGTTAGGGAATGCTCAGGTACCAAAAGGGAGCAAGTGGCAAAGTAGGTTGATGAAATCCAAAATTCTTGCCTAATTTAAGCCCTGGTTTCTTGCCTGGAAGGGCCGAGCTGCTTGTTCACAATGTCTGTTGCTGGTAAGAGACCTCCACTTTCAATTACTCTTCCTTTTACAGTGCTCTCAGTGAACAGATGCTTCTTTACACACCTGCCAGCATGTGATTACAAGAACATTTTTTTAAAGATTTCATGTCAGGCCCGTGTGGAAGTCAACTGGATCATTTTAGGGGGGAAAGCCTGTCAGTGCTGGGTGATCCAGAAGCACCAGGGCAGCTATTTTGGACATTCATCCCTGCCCGTGGATGATTATTCAATCCCAAACCCTGCTGAGTTACCAAGTTCCCCAACACAATACTTGCACGACTACGAGACTTCACACCGTTCCACCGTGTGCATTTAGCTATAGATACTTGATATCTATATGTATCACTTCCTGCCCTGTTGAGTCACCTGTAAACAAATTTCTCTGTAGGGCCAGAAACTGTTCCTTACACCAAACATTACCTAGTCCTTCACTGAGTCTGCTCCGTCACAAGGTCCCAGGGCGTATTGTGAAAGAAGCACCTGGACACCGCTGAGCATTTCCCAGGCAGCGAACTGAGCTTATTCAACAGAGAGAGTCACTTCCCCATGAACACAGAGGAAACTCCATTAGCCAGGATGGAGAAACATCCATTTCCACCAGAGTTACAAAAGCCATCACCATGCCTCAGTTCAACTGTCCTGGTGTGCTGTGCCTTACTGCCTGACTGGCACTGATCTGCATCGATCCAAAGTTGTACACCAGCACCGCAATGTTGGCAAACAAATTCAGTCCATCCAGGAGGGCCACAGGGTTTTAGTAGAGGCCATCGATCCACTGTGATCCTGATTCAACACCAATTTAAACATATTGCCTGGCCAAAGAGCAGCTCACAAGCACAGCCATGAAGTAACACAGGAGAGGTTGACTCCTGACAGCAATGAGACCTGCATTAGGAGGACATGACAAGTCCATGCTAAGCCAGAGGCTGTTTCTTTAGCTAATTAAAGGTTGCTTACCAAAGCAGTTCCTCACCATATTGCTGCCACTGCCATGCACTGAGAGGCAGTCCACCAAAGGGACAGCACAGCAGCGTGAAACACCCTTTTCTCACCCCTTTGAAGCTGGAGGTTTCAAAGCTTCTCCCATTCTGAGCTTCATCTGAACAGAAGGTCACCCCTATGGCAGCTCAGAGCCTGTTAGGCCAGGAGAAGTCCCTATACAAGTCCCTGCTTTGAACTTCAGCCTCACAAGTAGTAAAAAAAACTTCCTCAACCTCTACAGGCTATTCTGGAAGGGGAGCTTTCTGCTAACTGCAGTGCTTGCTCCTGATCCTGAGAAAACTCCCCTGCTGGTACTGACATTCCCACCACGTATTACCAGCATTTCCATAAGAAGCTTTAGACTCAGTGAAGTGGTATTTTCTGAGAAGAACAGTATTCACTAGAAAACTGCCACCCACCTCAAAACCCGACTACTGCAGTAATAACTCTGCACAGCTATTGAGATCAGTTGGTAGAACCGAGGAGGGGAAACGCAGAAGCAGATGAACGCTTTTCTCTTTGCACCAAATCTGGTTTTGTCGCTTCCACCCCTACTACGGTTTGAGAGACCACATGACTCCAAGACCAGAATTTCTTTTCAGCCTTAGGCTTGTATACATTTGCATCATAAACATACAATGCAAACCACAAATAAACGTATGCATATATCATTGCCTCTGCTCTGAGTGGTGCTAAGTCTGCTTTCCTCCTTCCCATTCCCTTATTCAGAAGCGCACACTGCAGATGAGTTGACAAACACAGCAACACTCATCCAAGAATAGCATCCCAAACTCTCAGTACTCACTCCCTACATGGACACGTCACCTTAGCCACATCACAAGTATGGCCATCCTCTTCAGAGGGCACCAGAACAAACTCATCCTACATTTTCTTCCTGCATGCAAACAAATGGCAGAGGAATAGTATTACAAAAATCACCTTCCTGCTCCAAACCTACCATGATTGAATGTTTCTGTATCTCCAATATACAGAAAGAAGGTGTCAAAGAGAAGAGGCCATACAGGAGACAACCTAGTCCTTTCCTTGGGGCTGAGCACAGAGTTTGTGTCACTACAGAAGAGTCCCTGGCACAGCAGGACAACCGAGGGCAATAAAAACATATAGTGATAAATTAAAGCTGGAAACCAGACCACTGCTCTTGACTAGGTACCACCCGTTAACTTCATGGCTATGTTTCAAATACTACTTCTGCTACCAGTAGAAGCCTACAGGCCCAAAATCCAGAATCTTTCCATCTTGCCTTCCAGCACTTTATAAGTTAAATGGAGTGTTAACAAATAATCTATGCTTTTATATGAAGACATTATATAATCACAACACAAAAATTGCATACGAGTCTTTGAAACATTGGACGCTATAAGTGTAAGAATTCAAATGTTAAAATCTAGAAGTATTTATAGAATCATAGAATAGCTTGGGGGAACCTTTAAAGGTCATCTAGACCAACCCCCCTGCAATAAGCAGTGACACCTTCAACTAGATCAGGCTGCTCAGAGCCCCATCTAACCTGACCTTGAATGTTTCCAGGGATGCGGGATCTACTGCCTCTCTGAGCAATCTGTTCCAGTGTTTCATCACCACCTTCATAAAAAAATTTCTCCCTTTTAGCTAGCCTGAATCTGCCCTCTTTCAGTTTAAAACCATTATGCCTTGTCCTATCGCTACAGGCTCTGTTAAAAAGTCCGTCCCCATCTTTCTTTTAAGTCCCCTTTAAGTACTGAAAGGCTGCAATAAAGTCTCCCCAGAGCCTTCTCTTCTCCAGGCTGAATAACCCCAATTCTTTCAGCCTTTCCTCATAGGAGAGGTGTTCCATCCTTCTGATCATTCTTGTGGCCCTCCTCTGGACCCGAAGAGCATGCTTGCTTCATGACAGTAGCTTAATTTCGCCCTTTCTCCATGACTGTCCACCAGTTTCCTCCAGGAAAAGGCTAGTTTGTAACCAGAAAGAAGCTGTACAAGACTTCACTTTTATGCATACCTATTACAGCTGCATGGTCTACGGTGTGTATGTTGGTGCAAATGCACACCCTCTCACTTGGTAGCAGATGAATCAGGAACCTTTAGTCTGTCTCACAGGCTGTAGATGCCAGGTGGAGTCCTGAAAAGTTGTAACAACATGCAAACTTAGATAGTTTTCTGAATATTTAATATAAATGATAAAAAGGAAAAAGTTTTTTTCCTTTTCTCCATACTGCTGACTACTCCCTTTTCCTGAAAGCTTTAATTCTAAAAAGAGCAATTAAAATTAGCAAGGTAGCTAACATAGTAGTCTGCTACTATTTGAGGCAGCAAAGTAATTAAAACCTGACCTGTATAAAACCACATAGGCTCATGCTACATACAAACAGCACCAGTGTTTCACAAGGAGCAGGTACTCCTGAGCAGCAGTCCAACCCCAGACAGCCACAGAGGGCTTGTGCTGAGAGCATGCTTCAAGAGCAAGCATGAAACAGCAGCCCCATCTGCAAGTCCTGCTTGCATCAAATTTTGTCACTTTGCAGCAGTCTCGGCCCCAGCTCTCAGTTTGGTACTGGAGCACTTGCAAGGACAAGGGGCAATTGCAAGAGCTGGGTGCCCACCAAGCAGGTGCTGTGTTGGCAGCCAACAGGGCCGGTGGGTCCCAGAAACTTTCCCACCCTGTGGAAGGGAAAAGCCTTGGCAGCTCAAGGGCCTGCCGGTTGCTGCTCCTGCAGGGCTTACGCTGTGCACGAGCCCCGTCAGGCACACTGCTGACAGCGCAGTGCACCCCCAGCACCGCAGAAGTCTCAGAAAACAAAACTCACCTTCTCTCAGGTGCAGCTGCAAAGGGGTGGTGGTGGCACATTAGCATGTATTGCATTTCTAGGCATCGTTGGTTTTTAATTAAAACATTAAATACGCTATTACAAGCACAGTAGAAAAAGTTGACTTTTCCGAGAGCAAAGGCATCTCTTCCAAAAAGTCTCATCTGAGAAATTTTCACTCACTGCCTTTCACTAGCAGGAGATCCACGCTGAGAAATATGAAGCAGAAACCTTTTGTTCAGAGGGAATTGCAAGAAAAAGGAAGAGAAATCAGTGAAGCTTCTAGTGTGAAGCTTTTCCTGTGGAAATGTTTCATTGTATGATACAGGCACACACAAAGGTGTCAAAGGCAACAAAAAAAGATTTTGACTTGAAAGAAAGAACTTAAACTTTGGTTAGGACTCACCTTATACCAGACTTGCACCATAGAGGGAAAAAAAACAAAAAATCTTTAAATAAAAGAAACTGTTAAGAGGAAACCCCATTACTGAGATCAAGTAAAGCACTATTCAGGTCTACATTTGAAAAAGTTTTGCAAACACAACTACTTGGCTAGGAGCATAGGAAAAACAACATGCCCATAGCTATTTTGGCAAAAGCCATAGTGTAGGTGCAATCATACAAAACACGAGCAAGAGGCCCCGCTAGAGCTGGAGCACTGGGCCTCACGACTAGCTAAACCTCTGCAGGGAACCCAGAGAGTAATTAAAACAATTCAAGGGCAAGGATGCTGTGTGAGCACAAAACAGAGCATGAAAAACACGTAGCTTTGTTGCTCTGGTATGCAGGCTGTGCCTCAGATATGAAACTACTTGCACTAATTGGAGGTAGGTAGAGGAATCAAGGCTAAAGTAGAATAATTTGCCCTAGCGAGTGTATGAAACAAACAAGAAAAAGCATTGCCAGTACGAACCAGATAATTGTAGGGGAGTTTTGAGACGTAGTCTTAAGAGGCTGCCTGTGCCTCGGCAACTGTATCAGTAACACCCTATAAGGCCAATATTGCCTGAGTAAAGATGTTGGAAACAACAAATTTGAGTACAGATGTAGCAGAATTGAGACCAATGGGTGGGGAGGGAAGTGAATTGCTGGTTTGCAAAGCGCTGGGGCAAAGAAAGGGAAGTGGTAAAGGTAGGAAAAAAAGATGCGTCCTGCAACAGAGAAAAGGGGAAATAAGATATAAAAATCAAGTAAAGAAAAAAAAAAGAGGGTGGGATCTTCTGATAGTAGGAGCACAGGCACCTACAAACTGCACTGAAGCTACCTGTGCACCCAAGCCCGCCAGGACACTGAAGGGAACCCCTGCAGAGAACCCACACGACTCTCCATCAGGTCCATGCCTGAAAGACTCAGTGTGGCTGAGTAAAGAGGGACAGACTTACACTCTGGCACCAAGTGGTGTGGCTGGGAAGGGTGGCAGAATTATAATAAAATAGTTGGGTGTGATTTATAAGATCTGAGAATTATAATTAGTTTTATATTTGGTTGTAACTGTGCAAAATGGTACAACTGTAAATTAATGGTAACAGCGTATAGTATATCTATAATCAGGCTACTTAATAGTATGTTGTTTAATCAATAGATGTTGTTGTCTATTAAATCAGTTATGACTCAATATTGACTGCAATCTAAAAGGAGAGAATTGGACCCTGAAGTAACAAGGAACAAAACAAACAAACACAAACCCCTCTTTATTGCTATATTTTCTCCAAGAAGCTGGTACTGGCTATTGGTTATAGATATTAGGGGCTAGTAGTATGAGCTACTTGGGGGGGTGTGTGTGATTTGCTGACACACTTGTATCAGCAGTCCTATATCAGCCAACCCAAGACGTTACAGACATTGATGTAAGATTTATCTGCTTACTAGTCTGCTAACTTTGTATCTTTCACCCTTCCCAATTACAGATATAATAATCTTCTTGATAAGGAACAAGAGGCTTTTCCACTCTTTAATACTGCAGAAGCATCCAAACAAGGTGAAGAGTGCTCTAGATATATGAAGTCACTGCCCCTCCAAGTAAATAGCTTTCTTTACAGGCATTTTTGAGCTGATTATCTCCATGGTCAAAGCCTTCAGTCAGACAGATAAAGAAACAGGCTTGTTGGCCAGCTAAGCAACAGAATTCCCACTGCCAGCACTGATACCACTTCGTTTAGATGTAGTTTCTCATCACACAGGCTTCGGCTGTTTGAAGGGAAAGCAGTTCTCAGAACAGATGGAGTTGGTAATAAAGCTCTTTCTAGGAGATACAAGGATTACACAGGGAAAGAAATGGCGAAACAGTGTCTGGAGTACACGCTGTAAACTTGAAACACTGAAAGTAAAATTCCCTTCCCACTGAGAACAACGTGGTGGGGTAAAGTGGAAGCAACAGTGCAGCTTTCCAAAACACTAGCTATCATGGCTGTTTCCCCTCAGAACATTGGCTACCAAAAAACTACTTGAGACACACATTCCAACATCACACCCACAAAAAAAAAAATCTTGTGACTTGTCATTTTGAGTCAGTGTCAGGAGCACTGCCAAAAAAAAGATGAAGTAGCTGTCTCAAAAGAGCAAGAAAGAGTCTATGCACCAGACGGGGAAATGGTGCAGGCACTTGCCTGTGTATAGCAGAGCTCCTGAGCTCATCTACAAAGTCATATTTGGTTTCCGTTAGGAGATCTACCCCAGTCATCCTGCTTTCAAGTGAAGCAGGAAGACTTGTATCCCAGAAGTCCAGTGTTGTCCCACTTTCCCGAGGTGTCTGCTTGTGCTTAGACTGAAACCTCTGCAAGGCAAGGCCCAGACTCCAGGGTATCTGCAGAGCAGCTACCACAGGGCTTCTGCAAAGATGAACGACTGCTTTGAGTCAGCACTTCAAAAGCCATGAGCAGTGGCAACACTGTTCCAAGAGGACGGGGTGGGCAGGGGGAAGGGGAGGTAAAGAACAAGCCCAGTGTCCAGGTAAGCCATTCTAGTCCAGACCAAGGCTCCATTTAACCCAGTAACCTGTACCCAGCAGTGTGGACAAGCAGGCATGCAGAGTAAGAGCAGGGCAAGCATGTATGGTATTTCTCCCATGTATTTTCCCAGCTTCTAATGATTTTCATCCTAGAGGAGGTCCTGAGCCTGATTTGGTTTATTTAGTGATCCCTAGTGAGTCTCTTTGAAGCATTTGCCCTATGGTTTGATTTGTTTTGTTCATGGTTATTGAGCATTAAGCTGACATTTTAAATGAAGGACAATGATGATGTCATTCCTAAAAAAAAATCTGGAGGTTATGTTCTCACAGTCATGATCTGAAGTACTTTGCGTTTTGTAATAAATCGCTATATCCAGTTTTTGCTGTCTTTGTAGACCTTAGTGGGAAGGGACTTTTACTGTACGTGATTCTAGTTTAAATGTATTACAGCAATCCTAGACTTTGTCTCTCCTTACTATTCCCTTTGCAATTGCGCTTGCTTTCGTCAACTATCAGCTGGGTACAAACAAAGTCCAGTCAAACCAGACAGATCTGTAACCCAAATCTCTTTACGTGCCTTATACATGTTCCATGCCTAAGGACAGTTGCCAGGATTCTCGCCCTGGCCATATAATTTACCATTATGATCGTATCAAAAAACATGAAGCAGGCCTGAGCCTCATTATTCAAAGCAAGGTCTCTTGGATTGCATTGAATTGGCTTTTAAATTTAATACATCATGGTTGAAATCTTGGCCCCCTCTTTAATCTATGGGATTACTTTTATTACCTTCGTTCAGGCCAGGATTTTGCCTGAAGAACAGCTCTACTCTTTAGCATTATTTCATAATTACCTTGTTAGGTGCTCTCCTATTTGCTAAAGTACATAGGCTTTCCCTCTTCAACTTTACCCAGTAGCAGAGCAAATAATACTCGCAGCCTTCAGAGCAAGAAAGACCGAGATGGCCAAAGTGATCTTTTATCCAACTGTCACGCTACAGAGCCAATTTCTCCTCGTCTCCAGCTCAGAGAAGACTATTACAGACATTTGCTTTAGGGTTGAGTTTAGCTTGTAGCTTTTTTCCAGTTGGTGCTCTGTCCAGGAAAGACCTTTTTGGCAACTGCATTTTGAAATTCTATTCCAATCCTGGCTCTTAAATGGAATTGGAGAAGTTTACTGGAGCTGCAGCAACCCTCCCCTCCTTTCTTTACTGATCATTCCCTGCCATCTACAATAGCCACAAGTTTTTGCATAAAGCACAGCTTTAAAAAAAAAGCCTAGTACAAAAAACAAGTGCACAGTGTCACTAGCGGGCAGTTAAATAACCAGGAAGACAGAAGAAAAAAACTAAGTCTAGGTTTACCTGATTGGGTATACTGTTCAATAGCGCATTCCTAAGAACCATTGAACAAAATGAACATAAATGCAGTATTTAGCATAGTCAAGCAGAAAGGCTTCATTCCTAAAAGTTTCAAGGCTTGTTTATTTGGTGTCAGCTTCATCAGGCACACCTCCCTTCCCTCTAGCAGACAGATTTGTTACTAAGACGAACATAGAAACCAAACTGTCTGCCTTGCAAAATTTCGTCGACTTTGTGTGAGTAAGATGGGGCAATTTGGATCGCAATGTTTTGCGGCCAGAAGGGCTAAATAAGCCTGTCTAAAGTCCTGACCCAAATGCTTTGACTTCAAGAGAAGAAACTGGCAGCAAGAGAAAGACTACACAGTTTGCTGCACTGCTCCATCAGGCACCGAGGCAGGGCTATGCTGTGCAGTGAGTAGGTGTGATTAGCTCATTTGTCATTAGTTTAAACTTACATGAAGCAGAAAGCAGAAGTCTAAGCACACAGAAATAGCACCCTCCAATTCTGATTAGCCTCTTGTTTATACCACGTTTTGGTAAGCTAAGGCTGCATTGGCTCACTTAACCCTTCTACAGGCACCAATGTAGTAACTCCTGTCTCCCTTGGAGAAAGGAAGGAACACCTCCCTCCACAGAGGGTTAGCAAGAGACAGAGAAGTAATCCTGCAAACTACTACCACCACCATGAAGACATCAAATGTTCTTGTTCTCATCTTCGTCCTGCTTTACATCAATGCCAGCACAGAATGGCCTACGCACACAGTCTGCAAAGAGGACAACTTGGAAATATATTACAAAAGCTGTGGTGAGATTTTTAGTTTCCATTTTCCTTTTAGCTGGGCAACAAAGTTGTTCTTATGCAGTGAGAGAGGCTTATAAGCCAGGCAATGAATGGAAGGGTTACACTGCCAAGCCAGCACTGGGTTTCTCAGCTGGAGTATTTTAGTCTTTCAAATCTAGCTGGTTTGGTTGACACATACACACACACAAATCTAACTGTATTTCAATAGAAGATAATAGAGAGGAAATAATGTAACCTAATTCAGTATAATAAACAGCTGTGAAAAATCCAGTTCAGCATGAAAGATATGGCTAAGATTTTTATCTTAAAGTTAGGTTAAAAAAGAGGAAGACCCTAGATATTTGTCTTTTCTACCCCTGGGACGACACAGACTCTTCAATGCACTGATCTGCTGTTTTCCTAATGTGCGATGACGCTGCGGTGATGTGCTTTCTGTCCTCCCACCTGGAGTGACAAGGGACCCAGCGTGACAGTGGGAAGGATTGCTGTTCTCCACTATTGCCACCGTGCTTACCGAGACTTCAGCAGCAGCACTTAACAGAGGCATTTCCCAGGGACCGCAGGGTTTTGTTTGTTCTTTAAATCTGTAGAGAAGAGAAGGAGCAAGCGGCACTGGAATGACCGAAAATGAATTCACTGAGTGGTGCCTGCTTTCCACCTCTTGCTTTGCTGGCCTTGTGCCTCTCCTATTGTGCTGATCTGCTTTACAACTGGGACAAAGGGAATTAGATTCACAGACGCCTCATTCATTTTCTGCACGTGATGTGAAAAGCGATTCATGGCAAATGAGCACCCTAGAGTTTGTTTTTCTAATTCATCCTGATACAAAGGGTTTCCCGGGGGCGCTTTTTCTCCCCTGTAGCTTTCATGCTGTTTTGCACACCCATTAAAATAAAGCCAGTGAGGGACAAGAGAAGTAAATAAATATTTGTAATGCTATTCTTTACTGGCCTGCTCCTTGGAGACTAAAGTCAGGCTTCACATGTTATAAATGTGTATACTGCATTAGGAAAACATTTAATTAGAGATTGAATACAAGCTTTGGTATTACCTTTATTTTAGTAAGAATTCATTGTATAAGTTAATTCTGTTCCCTCAACAGGTCTCATTTAGCATGAGATGCCTTAACACAGAGGCACAGGCTACAGTTTGAGTCAATTCAAATGATGATTAAATTTGTCTGCTGGGCCCATGTCAGTCAGGCATTGCTTCTTACTATGCACACCACTAGCCTAGCTAACAAAATGCATTTGTTGAGAGCTTATGTGTAATTTATTTTGGTTTGCCACACACAGAAAGGTAAGAGGTACATTCATTCAGGAG